>JAPKLW010004613.1:0-25927 GCA_026898455.1 Plectranthus barbatus
ATCAAGTTTTGGCGCCGTTGCCGGGGACTCAAATTGTAGGTCGTTATTTGATATTAGGAGATTTAAAAGCTTGGTAGTCTAGATTTATTTCATTGTTTCTAAATTGAAGTTCTTGTTGGTGCAGGTTGTGCATGATTACAAGAGCCAGGGCAAAGAAAATACAAGAACAGGCAGAGCAGGTAGTCGTGAAAGAAGATATGGGTGACGAGATTCCTGGGAACGACAGGCAGTTGATTGAGGATCTACAGAGGCAACTGGAAGAAGTCCGGAACCAAGTCAACAATCAGGGCGGACGTGAGCGAAGAGAGGAGAGGAGAAATCCTCTCAACAATCTGTTCCGACCCCAGAGAGGAGAATCTACTGAGGGATTCAATGTGCGAACGGACGCTACTCACTTCGAGATCAAACCACAGCTCGCCCAAATGGTTCAAAGAAATCAGTTCGGGGGGAGGCCTACTGAAGATCCGAATAGTCATATCACAAAGTTTCTGGAGGTAGCAGACATGATAAAGATCAACCAAGTCCCTCAGGAACAAATCAGAATGTATCTATTTTCCTTCTCCCTGACGGACGAGGCCAAGGATTGGTTGATAGGACTGAATAAAGCGGAGATACGCACATGGGAAGATTTGAAAGAGAAGTTTTTGCTGAAGTATTTTCCGCCAGGCCTGACGCTTAAAAGGAAAGCAGAAATTCAGGCATTCAGCCAAGAATATGACGAGCCACTCTACATGGCATGGGATAGATTCCGCGAGCTTGTAAGGAGATGTCCAAAACATGGGATGTCTAATGCACAAATTATCTGCCAATTTTATGCCGGAGTGGAGAATGAGACACAGTTGCGGCTGGACAATATTGCTGGAGGAGACTTTCTAGATATGGAGGAAGATGAGGCCACTAAGGCCATAGAGAAGCTGGCTGAAAACAGTTTCAAATGGCCGAAGGAAAGAAGGGAATACAAACTTGTGAAGAGTGTGGCCGATTTAAAGGATCAGGAAGAGATGAAGGAAAAAATGGCCTCAATGGAAACAAAGATGGATCTACTTCTTTTGGATAGAACTCAACAGCAGCAGCAGCAGATGGGGAGTTTCGCAAGAGGAGGAACTCATATTCTGATTCAGTACGGTGAAATAGCTCAAGTGGAAGCCCAGCCAGTAGATGATGTGAACTATATTGGCAGAGGAAATTATGGGAACTACCGAAGGCCGTACTATCAGAATGATAATCCTCAGTATCACTCCAACTTTCGGTACCCTCAGAACCAGTCTTATGGGCATCAGAACCAGGCTTATGGGCATCAGAACCAGTCGTATGGTAATCAGAACAGTGCCATGAACCCACCTCCCGGATTTGAGCAAAGAGGTGAAAGCTCGAATCAAGGAAATGGGGGTGACAATCCGCGGAGGTAGTATGGGCAGCAAGACAGAAGAGGACAGAGTTCCAGGGAAGAGGAATTTGAGAAGAAATTTGATAAGTATGACAGCATACTGACAGAGATGCAGAATCAAATCTCTACCATTGCCAAGCATGTGAGTGGGAAACACCAACAGGGACAGTTTCCCAGCGACACTGAGTCCAATCCAAAGAAGAACTGCAGCGCCATTACCACCCGAAGTGGTAAAGCATATGATGGGCCCAGTAACCCCATAGGGGGT
Organism: Plectranthus barbatus; assembly: GCA_026898455.1. Classification (NCBI taxonomy): domain Eukaryota; kingdom Viridiplantae; phylum Streptophyta; class Magnoliopsida; order Lamiales; family Lamiaceae; genus Plectranthus; species Plectranthus barbatus. The sequence continues at coordinate 1,656 of JAPKLW010004613.1, forward strand.
GTTGATGGACAGGAGCACCAAGATAAGGGTCCTGAAGAGGAGGACGTTGAACCTGAAGTGACTCCCCAGCTAGTCAAAACACAAAAGGGGAGCACTTCTGGAGAAATTGTCAAGGGTAGCAACATACCCTTTCCTCAAAGATTGGCAAAGAATAAGATGAGCAAGCAGTTCGCACGATTTCTGGAACATCTGAAGAAGGTTCAGATTAATTTGCCATTGGTGGAAGTTCTGCAGGATATTCCTGGGTATGCTAAATTCCTGAAGGAAGCAGTAACTCAGCGAAAGAGATTTGGGGAGTTTGAGACAGTGAATCTCTTTGAGGAATGCAGCGCTGTAATTCAGAAAAAGATGCCTATCAAGAGGCAAGATCCGGGGAGCTTCACTATTCCTTGTGTTATTGGTGGCTTGGAGATCGGTCATGCCCTATGTGACTCTGGTGCGAGCATTAATCTGATGCCGCTAACTATCTTCAACATATTGCAGATCGGAGAGATCAAACCAACCACTATCACTCTCCAAATGGCTGATCGCTCTCTTTCACAGCCAAAGGGGATAGTGGAGGATGTGTTGGTGCAGGTCAAAGAGTTCATCTTTCCAGCAGATTTTGTTGTGCTGGATATGGAGGAAGACAAGAATGTGCCCTTGATTCTTGGGAGGCCATTCTTACAGACCGGAGGAGCTTTGATCGATGTGAGAGATGGAGAATTGACTTTTCGATTCAATGACCAGAAGGTGACATTCTCGATTTCCGATGCGATGAAGAAGCACGAGGACAGGTATGATGAGTGCAACAGTGTTGAGGTAGTATCTCTTCCATTTTCTTTTGATTCTGATAAGAAAGATGCTTTAGAGGAAGTTATTCATGATTCTTTGCACTCTAACTTTGACTTTGATGAGTTTTATGGAGTTTGTGATGAATTGTTAGAGATGGTGAACGCATTGGAGAAGGCACCGGAGGTAAGGCCTAAGCAAGATGTGAAATTTCTGGAGTTGAGGACCAAGGAAGAGGAACTGGAAGCGAAGCTGAAGAAGGAACAGAAAAAAAACGAAGCCCCTGCGGTGGAGCTCAAAGAATTGCCAGACACCTTAAGATATGTTTTCCTGGGAGAGAAGGACACGTATCCAGTGATCGTGAATTCAGCACTGTCTGAAGCAGAAGTTGAAAAGTTGAAGAGAGTTCTAAGGATGCACAGAACCGCGATAGGGTGGCAGGTTTCCGACATAAGGGGGATCAGCCCGTCTATTGTGATGCACAAGATCATTTTGGAGGAAGGAAGCAAGCCAAAAAGACAACCTCAGAGAAGACTGAACCCGAGGATGCAAGAGGTTGTGAAGAAGGAGGTGCTGAAATTGTTGGACAACAACATCATTTATGCCCCGAGTGACAGCGAGTGGGTAAGCCCAACTCACATGGTTCCGAAGAAAGGAGGTTTTGAGAAGGTCATCAAGCCTGGAGGGGAAGAAGTGATCGAGAGACCAACCACTGGATGGCATTTCTGCATTGATTACAGGGCTTTAAATAATGCAACTCGTAAGGATCACTTTCCCTTACCTTTTATTGACCAAATGCTTGACCGTCTTGCAGGAAAATCGCATTACTGCTTCTTGGACGGATACTCTGGATATAATCAGATCATGGTGGCTCCTGAAGACCAACACAAGACAGCCTTTACTTGTCCCTACGGGATTTTCGCATACAGAAAAATGCCCCTTGGGCTGTGCAATGCGCCAGCCACTTTTCAAAGGTGCATGATGTCCATATTTCATGGTTTAATTGAAAATGTTATGGAGGTATTTATGGACGATTTTTCTGTTTTTGGCTTGTCTTTTGATGATTGTTTGGTTAATCTGAAAACTGTTTTGCAAAGGTGTGAGGAAACGAACTTAGTGCTAAACTGGGAAAAATGTCACTTTATGGTTAGAGAAGGCATTGTGTTAGGACATAAGGTGTCAAGTAGGGGAATAGAGGTTGATAAGGCTAAGATTGTAGCTATTGAACAGCTTCCCTTACCTAAGACAGTGAAAGGAGTTAGGAGTTTCTTAGGACACGCTGGCTTTTATAGGAGGTTTATTCAAGACTTTTCTAAGATAACTAAGCCTTTGTGTAGTTTATTAGAAAAAGACATTGCCTTTGATTTCAGTGAGGAGTGTGTGAAGGCCTTTGAGAGATTGAAGAAATCGTTAGTGTCGGCTCCTGTGTTAGTGACTCCTGACTGGGAGGAGGATTTTATTCTGATGTGTGATGCTAGTGACTCGGCTGTGGGGGTAGCTCTAGGCCAGGTTAGAGATAAGATCTTTAGAGTTATTGCCTATGCTAGCAAAACATTGAATCCTGCTCAAATTAATTATACTGTGACTGAGAAAGAGTTGCTTGCGGTTGTCTATGCTTATGATAAATTTCGCCCTTATTTGATTGGAACAAAGTCTGTTGTGTATACTGATCATGCTGCGATTAGATATCTGTTTGCTAAGACTGATTCGAAACCTAGGCTGCTGAGATGGATTTTGCTTTTACAAGAGTTTGATATGGAGATTAGGGATAAAAAAGGTTGTGAAAATGTGATTGCAGACCATCTATCTAGGTTAGAGAATCCGGTCGAGGGTGACAATCAGGCTAGTTTGATTAAGGAGGATTTTCCAGATGAGATGATTATGACTGTGACTACTTCTACTGTTCCGTGGTATGCGGATTTTTGCAATTTTTTGGTTGCAGGTATCCTACCTCCGGATGCAGAGCCTTATCAGAGGAAGAAGTTTCTAAAGGAGGCGAAATACTACTACTGGGAAGAACCGTACCTGTTTCGCAGGTGTGCTGACGGCATCATCCGCAGGTGTGTCCATCAAAGCGATTGGAGGAAGATCATGGAGGAATGCCACCATTCGGTAAGCGGAGGTCATTTCGGTGCGAACCGAACCGCTAGGAAGGTACTCTCTTGTGGTTTTTACTGGCCTTCAATCTTTAAGGATTGTATTTCTATGGTGAGAGCTTGTGAGCGATGTCAGAAAATGGGGAGTATAACTCGGAGGGATGAGATGCCTCAGAAAATCTTTATTGAAGTCGATATATTCGACGTGTGGGGCATAGACTTTATGGGTCCTTTTCCATCTTCATTCGGGTTCAAATATATTCTCCTTGCTGTGGACTATGTGTCTCGATGGGTTGAGGCCATACCCACAGTTACTAATGACTCGCAAGTTGTGCTTAAGTTTTTGCAGGCATTAGTTGCTCGATTCGACATTCCCAGGGCCTTGATGAGCGATGGGGGCAGTCACTTCTGCAACAAGCTCATGGACAAACTGTTGGCAAGATACGGGGTGCGACAAAGAGTGACAACTGCATATCATCCGCAAGCCAATGGACAAGCTGAATTGGCTAATAGAGAGATCAAGCAAGTGCTGGAGAAGACGGTGGTCAACCGGAAGGACTGGAGTAAGAGATTAGATGACGCCCTTTGGGCCTACCGGACAGCTTTCAAGACACCAATCGGCATGTCTCCATACCAACTGGTCTACGGCAAGTCTTGCCACCTTCCAGTTGAGGTTGAACATAAGGCGTTCTGGGCAATAAAGACTTTGCATCTTGATGTCCTGAAAGCTCAAGGGGAGAGGATACAGAAGCTGAACGAGCTCGAGGAATGGAGACATGAGGCCTATGAGAGCACGAAGTTGTGCAAGGAGAGAGCAAAACGATTCCATGACCGTCAGATTCGAGTAAAGAACTTCTACAAAGGTGACTTCGTTCTTTATTTCAATTCTCGTTTAAAATTATTTCCGGGTAAGTTCCGCTCTCGTTGGACAGGACCATACAAGGTGCACGAAGTATTCGAGAAGGGGACTCTGAACTTGGAAACTGAAGATGGCCACCTCTTCAAGGTAAATGGGCACCAGGTCAAAAGATTTCACACTTCCGAGCCACCACGGACTGTGAATGAGATCTCACTTGCATGATGGTAAGTGGGTAAGTTCGTCGAGCTCCCGACGTTAAACGCAGCGCTTCTTGGGAGGCAACCCAAGTTCAATTCGCTTATCTTGTTTTGTATTAGATTAGCATGCATTTACTCTCATTTCGTTTTGCATTGTATTACGTTTGGGGGAACCTTAAGTTGCTAATGTTTGTTGGAAGTTGTTCGGAGTGTTGCAGGAGGAAACTACTTCATTTTTGGGAAAAATTGCGCGTAGGCCGTGCTCTATCCCGCGCGGGACCAAGTTGTCCCGTTCGGGATAAACAAAATTTGAACAATTAAAGGAGGCCGAACCTTATCCCGAGCGGGATCACATCATCCCGTTCGGGACACGTAACTTGGTGCGGATTTTGACGTAACCCGAGCGGGAGAGGCTCGGAATGAAGTTGCTGGAGTTTTTGTGAATTACCGTACCAAATCCCGAGCGGGATCATTCGGTTCCGCTCGGGACCGGTCTATTCTACGCAGGGAACCGGGGCAGGTCGAGCCATCCCGAGTGGGATAGGGATGTCCCGCTCGGGACCAATCGCGTCCTTTATATAGCCGCGCCGCGCGGGATCATAATTTTTCACCCCTCTTTCTCTCCTTACGAACGGTAACCCTATTCCTTCGTTTTCCTTTCAATTTCCCGGCGAATCTAAGGTAATTTCTTCCCCTTAATCACGTTTCTCTATTGTTTCTTTGCATGGTTGAATTATTTTGCTTGTTGGATTTGGATTTGATGATGGATATAGTAGGAATTGGGGGATTTTGAACTATGCATGCTAGGTGTTCGACAGATTGTCTCAATGAGGTTTCATGGTTATTATACATGTTTTGTTCAATTTCGGGGCATATTTTTCGTTATTTCTGGAATTGAGAAATTAGAGCTTTGAAGGTGGTTGCACTACGAAGGACTTATTGTTCTAAATTTTTTGCAATGAAATTCTGTGTCTGAGGTGGTGTATTTTGCTGGGAGTTTTTCTTTTTTGCATAATTTGTATTGTGATGTTGGGGGTTGATTGAAGAGATTAGACTATTATTTGCCTTAACTCTTGATTGAATTTCTTGTAGAGAGTATGGCACCCCGACGCCCGGCTAACTTCACCGATGACGAGTACAAGAGGCTCAAAGACTTGCGCAAGCATGTTGTACACGGTTCCAAATACCCTTGCACAACAACGATGGCTTCACTGGGCATTCGAGCGGATGTCGAGACACTATTGCAGAATATCGGATAGGCATCCCTGCTCAACCAAAGGTGGCCAGCTTTTGAGGAACAAACCAAGGAGTTTTTAGCTTCCGTATCTGTGCGGAAGAGCACCGGCAGCTTGCCAAGCCACCTCACCTTTAAGATGGATGGTCGGAGCTATACCTTGCAGCGCAAGGAATTGGATGCTATTTATGGGTGCGCGGAGGACGCAAATTATATCCCTGAGGAGGGTTTCGATGCCAAGGACTTCTGGCAGTTGCTCTCTGGAGAGACCGTCCTGGGAAGTATAAGAATGAAGCTGGTTAAGGGCCCGCTTATCAGGAACCCAGTTCTGCGCTACATTCACAAGAGCGTAGCCACATCTGTCGCCGGCCGCCACGAGAGCAATAATGTTATCATTTCGGAGTTCTTCTTGCTCCACTATTTGCTGGCGGGAGCACCCTTCTCCATGGCTGCTGTGGCCATGGACAACTGGAGTCGACCCCCCACACGTCCTAACATCTATTGTGGGGGGCTGATCACACCGATCCTCGACCATTTCCAGATTCCGAGAAGGGGAACAGAGGTGCCACCATCCGTGGTGGACCTCCCAGTGCTCACATCGGCCCGGCACATATCCATCATACCGCCGACTACCATTTTGTATAAGGTGGTGGGCCAAGCCTGGTTAAAGCTGCCCAATATTGCTGTGACCACCTTGATTGCTCCGAACTCCGAGGCGAACATGTTGCTGGACTCGCCAATGCACAGAGCCCTGTGGCTCCGAAAGCGCCGGGATGGAACTTATGGGAGTTTCGAGGACAATATTCATGCTTCAGACGATGCCGGTGATGAGTCCCCAGACAATGCAGGGGATGAGTCCGCAGAAGAAGAGGCGCCACGGTTTGACACGGGGGCTGGGACGTCCTCATCTGGAGGGCGTAGTGCATGGCAGCAAGGGATGCTGCAGACCATGCAGGGCATGGCTTCTTCGATGGCAAGCATGGACTTGAGGATGACCGGGCTGGGCACGGAGATGACCGGGTTGAGACAAGACATGAACACTCAAAGGACGTGGATGGCGGAACAGTTCACGGGGGTGAACACCAGACTGACGGCAGTCGAGACGGAGCTCCACGATCTGATTGATAATTTCCCATCATACTACCAGCGGCGCAGACGCAACCCTGATGCTCCCGGAGGTGCCCCGCAGTGATTGCCGCCTTTCCGTCTCTTCAAACTTAGTTTCTTCGAACTAAGTTTGGGGGGGTGGGACGGACGGCCGCCGGTTATTTCTTTTACCCTTATCCTTTATTTGTTTGTTATGTAGTCAAACTGCTTTACTTGTTTTTGAATTATTTCACTTGCTTTTGTAGTGTAGTTAAGAGTTGTGGATTGTGTAGTTCGATGGGGTTGTAATGCTAATTAATCTTGTCTGATGAGATTATTACATTTTGGAACTACTGGATACGTTGTGTGTGTGTTGATGATTACAGGTGGGCTGAACGAAATTCAAGCGAAACCATGCTGAAATTGTTAAGGAATGTTCGCACTTGGTAATTTCTAAAAAAAAAAAAAAGAGGGTACACGTTTTCTGATCTAACTCTTACACTGTGCTTGAAATTGAAATGTGTTGTGGGGAAAGGTTCTTAATTGTTATAACTTGACTTGAGATTGGACTTATGATGAAGCATAACTCGATTGAATCGTTTGAGCTTATGATAGGGCAGAATAACTTGAAATTGATGCATGCTTTAAGTTGAACAAATTTGGCAATTGATGTCATGTTATATTAATGCTTAGAACTCGAATTTTTTTTAACTTGTGAGATTTTGAGCCTGATGAGTACATTCTATCTCATCTTTGATTGTTTGAGAGAGGCGAGGCACAAGTGGAATGAGTAGAGTCTGTCGATGCCACTTAGTTAACATGTACATTGAACTAGAAAATGATTTTAGGCCATTATTTCTTAGTACCTACCTGTGATATTTATGGAGAATAAGGTGGAAATATGATTATCCTAGCCCTTGTTTTGAAGCCAACTTGAGCCTTGAATTCTTTCATGATAAATTTAGGAACAAGTTGTGGGTAGAGAGAATACGAGATATGGATAAGTGGGTATGTTTGTTTTGAGATGAAAAATGGATTGTACTAGAAAATGAAGGAAATGAGGAAAAGAAAAAGAAAATGATAAAAATAAAAAGAAAAATAGATGCAAGTTGAAGGTGTGAAATAAGAGTAAGCCTTTGATATTGAAGGGTTGATCGTTTGAATATTGGCAAGTTAAATGCATAAGTAGTGATGAAGGATGAGAACTTGTCGGGTGTTGGAATAAGAGTAGGTACTTTGATATAGAGTGGTTGAATGGTTGAATGTTGAGAAAGGGGATTGAATGAATGAGTCACTTTTGCCTAAAACACCCTACCTATTAGTCAGCCACGTTACAACCCGATAAAAGCCCTATTTGATTCTAGAACGGTGTGTCGATGTGAACAATTGTGGCTGAGATGAACAATATGAATGAAACTTGTGCGCTTGTGTTTGAGTGAATGAGAGAAAATTAACCGGATACAGTTGAGTGTGAGTGTTACTCCTTATATAATCACATGCCGGTAAGGTTGAGTTCTTTGCATTAATCCAAACATGGTGGATAATGAAAAATTTGTGAGATGGAAGTATGCATCGATAGATAGTGGTGAGCTATGAAGCATTGCACCAAACGAATGAAAATCTAGTTTTTGTTTTCTTGATTGAGGACAATCAAAAGTTTAAGTTTGGGGGGTTTGATATGTATGTAATTTGCATGATTTTCGAGATGTAAATGGAATGAATTGGTGAGAATTTGGCACACAAATCACACACATATCTCTTCTTTTCTTGATTTTCCTTCACTTGGTGTTTTGGAGTTGATTTGTACGTGCAGGATGTGAAAAAGGTAAAAAAATGCGATTTTTGGAGCTAAAAAGGGAGCACGAGCCGTAGCAAATCCCGCTCGGGACGACTAGGTCCCGTTCGTGATGGAAAGAGCTGGAAAAAGGGCTAAGTGTTGAATAGCAGTAGCATATTCCGAGCGGGACTATTCTGTCCCGTTCGGGACCAATGTTCGGGATGCAATCTTCCGTCCGGGATACGTCAAAATGGCGTGAATTCGAGAGTTTTGTGAGAAGCCGTAGGCCGTCCCGTTCGGAATCATCTGGTCCCGCTCGGGACGGGTCGGAACCTATGGGTTCTGACCCCGATCCATCCCGAGCGGGATGATATTTTGTTCTTCAACATTCCGTTCGGGATGGATCTGTCAGAAGCTGCGGGTTTCACACCTATAAAAGGCCAAAGGATTCCACATTTGGAGGGTTCGACTTTTGAAAACCCTAGAGAGACTAAGGCATAATCAGAGGCGATTTTCACTTCCAAAAAAGCTGAAATTGAAGGTGGAAGGAAGGATTCGAAGCGAGATTGAAGATTCATCATTAATTCCTAAGCTTCTTTATTCTACTTTCTCTTCTATGTTCTACTTTATGGTTTTGATGAATTCATTTAGAATTATGAGTAGCTAAACTCATTGTTGAGGATTTGGATGTGATTAGGATGATTTGAATATTGTTTGGATTTGGATTATTGAAGTTTTTCAAGGTTTTGATTATTATTGTGGATTCAATTTGTGTTCCTTTCATGATTGATCACCATGTGTTGGAAAGTATGCCTCAATGAATTAACTTGATAGGTTTGTGCATTAGTGGGGATTGCAATAATAATTAGGTATTATTTCACTTAGAAGATAGGTGAATTGGTATCTAGGTCAATGAGTTCATGTGCTTTTGGGAGTTAATTGAGATTAATACACCTAGACTTAGGTTGAGATTTCAATTAGTCAACGGTTATTGCACCGGTACTAAGGGTTGTAACTAGAATTTGATGAACCGACCCATGCTATCTATTGAATCTGGGTCGTGTGAGTGACAAGTCCAAACATATTCATAATCTACTCCCAATCCATCCTATATTCCTCAACCGTTCTCCTTTGGAATTTACTTAGTCGAATTGAAGTTTATTTAATTATTTTAGTCGTTAATTGCATGTTAGATAGTTGGAATTTGATATTCAAAGGATTTTATCGCATCTAGATATTAGGTTTCAAAATCAGACTTTTACTTGAATAACGGGCGAATTGAGTCTTCGTGTTCGATAATTTTTACTTGATAAAAAAATACTGCATCAGATTGTAAAAGTGAACACCTCATATACTGAACCATTTGTTTTCGGTTTGTTGTCTAAGTAGACAGAAATTTGAAAGGGTTTTTAAATTAAAATTAACTTTTGCAAGAAAATTAAATTAAAGCAGGGAATTAAAATCGGGTTTTAAAACACTAGAGAAAAGATCAGATTCCAGGGCAAGTTCATAACAAGGATAGCATGCAAGGGAATTTCATCGATCAAATTAAAATAAAGATTTGGTGGAACATCAGGAAAATATTACAAATTCCAGGGTTTGGCAATTCATAAAGTAGATTATCAATTTCCTATATCCTTTCGGTCTCTAGAAAAATTGACAACTCCCAAAGAACATCAGATTTATTCCTATGAATTAAATTCCTCTTTTCAGACATAATAAAAATCCATATTATCAATTCTTAAATCCATTAATCAATTTTCACTTTTCAGTCTCAAATTAATTAATTATGAAAACCTAATCAAATGGCCAATTTAATCAGATTAAGAAAAAGCACAAGAATTGATAAACCAATTTAAAATATTGATCGATTTAATCACCTAAACATGCATCCAAGACAATCACATAAACCCTAGAATCTGAATAAGGATTTACCTACACATATTCATGTTAAACAGAAATATGGAAAGATAAAACCTGTAACACAACTTTATAGAGAAAACAAGCCTTGTAATTGCATCCAATCTTCAAAGGATCGATCACAATCCTCACCAGAATTCGAAAACAATTCAAGGGCAAGAAAAACTCTAGGGTTCTAGTCTCAAAAGTAGCATGATAATGAAAATTCGCCTAATAAAACAATATATACTAAGTTTTAATTGTCCCAACATGGAAATAACTTAAAAGCATTAAATTCCTTCAGCACGACCCAAATTTCGATCGACACAATTCCTGTCGATCGAAATGGGCTCTTCGAAATCAGACGCTCGAAGCTCTGTCGACTGGTTGCCTCAGACATCCCTGTCGATCGACACAATTTCTGTCGATCGACAGGATTTCTTCCTCTGTCGATCAGCTTGATTTTCAACGTGCTCTCCTTTTGCAACATACCTCTGTTTCGATCGACACACTTTCTGTCGATCGAAACAGAGGCTTCGGCCAAAATCTCCAGATTCCAGACTTAGCCAGTTTTCACTCCAAAAACCTGCATTTTCAAGCATAACACACAACTCAGGCATAAAAACACTACGATGCTCATAATTTAAGGTAAACACACTACAATCTAATAAAAACACCCTAAAAATCCATAGATAAGTGAAAGAAATAACGCACTTATCAATGGACAACATCTATTCTCAGATTGCCAGTTCAATCTTGACTCAATGAACTATGCGGGACATCAATGGGGCAGCATACATAACCCATGTTCAACCACATACAACCCTGGATGGCAGCAACATCCGAATTTCTCTTGGGCTGCACCAGAAGCTGCAGCAGGGTTAAGTCACCAACAGCAGAACCATATTACACGTCCAAGTTACCAGAAGCCACAACTTGAGCAGAAACATTATCAACACCCAACAACACAACAGCAGTTGTTGTTGCAGCAAGACAACTCACTTGAGGCGATGCTGAAGGAGTTTTTGGTACGAAGTGAAAGTATAGCACAAAGCCAAGAGGAAATTCTTCAAAACTGAGCTGCTACTTTACGCAATCTAGAGGTCCAAATGGGGCAGCTAGCCATCGAGTTGAGAAATAGGCCACAAGAGGATATACCTAGTGACACGGTGAACCCAAGAGAAGATGAAGAACATTTCAAGGCCATGACATTGAAGAGTGGAAAGGTGTTTGAAGAGGTTACACTTGAAAATATGGATGAAGCTGAGCCCTCTTCAATCCAAATGGAGGAAAAATATGTTGAATGTGAAGCTGAAAAGGTGGAAGAAAAGAATGAAGTTGTTGCTGATGCTGCATCACTGAAAGAGCAAGCTGCTGCTCGTAAATTTATAACTCCACCACCTTTCCCTCAAGGGTTGAAAAATCATACAAAAGAGGATCAATGCAAGAAGTTACCTGATGGTGAAGAAGGGCTTTCGATGATTGATGCTATTGATTCATTGGTGGAAGAAGCAAAAATGGAATATTGTGAGCAAGATGAACAAGTTGAGGACTATGCTGAAGCATCAGACATGGAGCTGCTGGAGATTTGTAACAAAGTGGCCTTCGAGTCGCTGAAAATTGGAGGACAGGAATTTAAGATTCTTGAATCATCATTTGTAAATCCACCGAAGTTGGAGCTGAAACAGCTATTTTTCCACCTGAAATATGTCCACCTTGGGGAGCTGGATACTTTTCAGATTTTTGTTTTTTCCAACTTGGGAGCTGAACATGAAGCAGTGCTGATCTCTGTGCTGCAGCAGCTGAATCTGAACTTGAAAGAAGCTTGGACGGATAGGATGTTGCAGCTGAATGAATTTGATGAGCTGAGGTTTCTTTTATATGATGATGCTGAGCAAGAAATTAGTGGAGCCTTCAGCACGGAGAAGGCCAATTCTACCCTGCTTGATACTTGAGTTGAGGTACTCATGGCTTATCCACTATGCTGGATGGTTCATGATTATTTTATTGTACATATTGTAGTTTTCTTTATTGTTTTCTAAATTTATGCTTAGTTTAATTTCATGCTTTCCTATTTTATTTTTTTTTTGCTTAAGTGGTGAGTTTAATGAAAAAGAAAATAAGAAAAAGTGAATTTAAAGAAAAAAAATAGATAAATTGATGAATCTTTTTGCATAGTGTTGTGAGTTTCGGGACAAAGAGGGTGAACCACTTAGAAAAATAGCCCATCATAAGTTTGGGGGGAGGAATGCCCAATTTGTTCAAGTCCCAGACTGTCAGGCTGAAACAAAAATTCGAGGCTGCAGCATCTGCCAGAGCTACCAATCCTAAGCACACTAGCACTCCACAACCGATGAGTGAGGGTTATCTCCAATCCTACTGAAACTTCTTTTTAATTCATGCTCTTCTAGTGGTTTATTTGTGTTGGATTTTTTTGTTGTGGTTTGTAAGGTGGATATTTTGGGGTCGTGTTTGTTGGTGGTGTATTTTGTTGGTGTGTGGTTGTTTTGTGGTTATCTTCATTTCAGTTGTTGTTACTTCTTCTTTTTGTAATTCACAATTTTGTTGTCTGTGTGGTGTCGATTCGAGTCCCTTTTTGTATTATGTTTGAGTTTTAGCTCGATGATGATTTCTTCCGCTTTTACTTTCGTTGCTTGTGGTTGTTAATTAGTTCATTTCTATTCTTTGATTTTTCCTTAGGTTTAGCATTTTATTTCTTGACGTGTTTCGCCTCTAGACTTCTGATTTAAAATTGTTTTTGAAAACCTCATTACTTTTGCTAGGTTGATTAATTTTTATCTTCTTCACGATGATGTTTTGCAAGCGTGAGTGTTTACCTTCGGTTGCTTGTAGTACCCTTGAAGCGAAATTTGAAGTTACACGACTTGGGAAATGATTTAGGCCATTTTTATGTTATCTTGTGCCCTACTCGTTTCTTTCACTGTTAATTTACCCTTGCACCTTGTTTGAGCTTAACCTTATTTTATTTCTTCCCCTATCATTTTTAAGCCTTTTTATCCTTTTTTTTATGTTGTCCCTCATCGTGAGCACTTTAGTTAGTTCGGCCTTTTTGACATTGAGGACCTGCAACCTTTGAGGATCACTCTAGCGACAAAAATTGCTCGGAGCCCCACCCTTGTCAAGTGCGTCTTCCACTTCAAGGTATATCAATTGACCGATACGATAAAGAGGAGCTTTCACTCATTTTCTAAAAATCGCATTAGAGAGTCGGAAAGAATAGGAGTGAAGAAATTCTTTGATCTGGCTCTCGGGGGCAATTCGATGGAGGAGTAGTACAAAATCCATTTATCTTTCCCTTACACACATCTAGGATTGGACATAGGGGAGTGTGGAATCCCTTGCACCAACCGATGACATATTCAGCTTTATTGAAACAAACTTGATTTCGACTGAAGTTAGGGGATATTGTTGTGCCCCAAAATGGTTCGACCAATATTGGGCCCATTTGTAGAATGAATGAAGTCCAAAACAATGATTCCAGACCCAATGACTTGATCAGGATCTAATCCGTATTTAGATAAGAACTCTTTCTTGCGGATGAAGATCGAGTCGGTTTGGCTAAGTGATTGAGTCACCTGATGTCATAACGATCGAACCACATTGGTCAAGAGCAACTCAAGGGGTTTCCCAGATTGAGAATATAAGGAAAATATATGATATATCTTGTTTCCTTGTTAGGTGAGATTTATCCTTTTCAACATTAGACTTGTATATGATTAATGTATTTGAGGTAGGATTAGATTTACATATATCTTACCATATCCGAATTGATATTCCTTATATACCTAGAAATCTCTCCCTATCAATACCCATGTTCTTCGTGAATGTAAATGATTGGATTTTGTATTCTCTTCATATAATACTGCTCTTCAATGATTTCTTGTTTCAAGTATTTTTTTTGTCTTTTCAACTATTCACAAAATTCACCCATCAATACTCAACATTACAAGTGTAACAAACCAATGAGGGACATCATTAAATGTTGAAATAACAAAGTCCCGCATACTATCTATTGGTCCCAGTTTATAAGAGTATAGAATATATGCACATCAGAAAATTTAGTTGATAGTTCGGTAATCTTGCACATATTGTGTAATCTTAATGTGTATCTCAACTACCTAACATTCTTCAGTTGATTTCTTTGGTATTTATACCCGAGATGTTGAAGGTTTTAATTAAAGACCCGTTAGAGATAAAATGGAAATTGTCCAATCAGATGTCTCTATTGGCTGCTGCATTTGGAGGGTAGGTGGTGCTTTTTGCAGAGACAAAAGTATTGCTAATTTGAGGAATCCTGGACTGGTTGTCCCAGGTATCAAACCTTGGTGTTTTGTGCTTGCAGACTTTAAGACTTCTCAAATCCTTAAAGTTTGTACTTCTTCAGTACATTCCTCAAACAGCTCTCCTTGTCTTCATGTGCTGGGACCTAGACTAGGAAGTCTACGCTGATACTGTCATACTTGCAACTCCATGCTGATTGAGTCATCCTTTGAAGTATACTTGGTCCCTTGTTTCTTAGTATGGTTTGGATGATTACACCATACTTGATGGATTCATACTTGGCAAAATCCATACTTCCGCTAGACTCGTGATCCTCTAGGCTTGTAGACTTTTGGATTAGTCTAGTCTCCAGATTAGTATCAGCTTACAACTCAATAAAGAACCTATACATGACATTACATTTTTCATCAAAGCTGAAACTAACTAAGATGGCTTTTACATTCTTTGACCCACCAAAACATATCATAAGAGGAATGACATTTCTATTGAAATTCCTAACAATTTCCTCCTTTTTGGTGTGGTCAAAGCCATCTCTAACCTAAGTTGATGAGGAGCGAAATATTTTAGAGTTTTTTTAAAGTAGGACTATCAGTCTATAAACTCAGAAAGATTCCCTCTCAAATTCAGCTTTCTACTTAAGATCTTCTCCATATAAGCTTGGAGAGATATTGCTTGATTAATTTTTCAAGTATGTTTAGAGCAATTGAAAATTTGAAGTACACAAGAGAGCAAATAAAACTTCTCTTGATGGATAACTTTGAGAGTGGATAATGAAATGATGAGTACAGACATGAACATAAAAAAGATTAATCAAAAGAGATTTTAGAAGGATGACTTTACTTCTTCTCAGCGCTGAGCAGAGCCTCTGGTAAGAGTTGCAATGAGTTTAGAGATTCTATCAATGTTGGCATCGAACTTCTTTTGATGCTCCTCTTCAGCTTTTCTCTTTGTCTCTTCCTCCTCTTTGACTACACCAACCAGTGTTCCAATTCTTTCTTCCACAATTTTGAGGACTCTTTCCTCTGATTCATTAATGATATCGTGAACTTGTGTGATAGAAAGATGTGCACTACTAGGAACAGTCGTGGTAGAATTGAGGAGTGGTTTTGCATTTATGATCATGTTGGAAGTAGATAGATCTATTTGGGGCTCAAAAGAAACTTCATCTTGAACTCCGGATGAGGATGCTCCTACATCAGTAGGAAGAGGTCTCTGATTTATAGACAATGGTTCCACTTGAAGAGCAGCTTGAGCATGAGATTCCAAAAGCCTAAACACCGCTAGTGTTACTTCAGTAGGGTTGAAGGTGGAATGTCTCACAATAGGCAAGGAATTCCAAGCAAAGAGTTTTCCAAGTTGTAACAACTCGATTTCACATTCCTTGATAATGTGATTATCCTTTGAGTTTGGTCCCCACCTAGCAAGCTTCTTCAGGGGCTCTATCCTGGGACATCAGTAACGCCTAGTTGGTCATCGATTAGTCCAATCAATTGAGAAAAATGGACCCTCTATTGGTTCAAGTGGTGGAACTCCATGGACTTCGGGAAGGCTTCTGAATGAGCAAATCTGCATCAATCTCTCCTGGATATAATCTTTGGTCACTTGTGGATCTCCCGATCTTACTCTCATCCATTCATTGGCCCATTGATCCTCTGATCTCCAATATGACCATCCAAGTCGACAATACATGATGGCCCGATCTTCTTGGTTTAGTTTATCAGCACATATGTCATAAATTTACCATCTTCGCAACTCTGCCCTTAGTTCGGTAGAATCTGCAACATATGGTAAGTAGGTTTCTTCGATCTCTTGATCGAGATCTTCTTAACCACTTCACTAAGAACATAAGCAATTTCGAAGATGTCCATATTGCGCTCATCATATCTTTGCAGAGGCAGACAAAGATTTCTGATTCGATCGGCTACTATATTTCTTCGTGGTAGTCCAACAGTTGGTACTATGATCTTGGAACCCTGGTGAAGGATTGACTGTATGGATAGGGATGCTGATCCCATTGGTGGGGCACGGTAATCCTTTCAATCAGGTCTTCAACCGTTGCATACTGAAAGAATTTATTATAATGAGTATACAATGGTTTATTTCTCCTATCTGTTAACAATCTTACATGTATGAACAATGGTATCCTCTTGTCTCACCAATAGGGACGATCCTACGGCGTGTTGTAGATCGAAGAAGACAGTGTGATCACATGACATAGTGAGACATAAACCTGATCACAGCCGAGACAGCGTATGAGGATACGTCTGTCCGGATGGCTGCGGCATTCTCGGAATAAGTAATCTGTCTTGGTTACTTGACATGCTGGTACGCAAGGTGGCGTATTGATGGACCGCAGTGAGATGTATTCGTCTGTCTGACATCAGCGAATACAAGATCTCATTATATTGATTGAGTCCAAACCCTAACGAAGGTTCAGGGGTTTGCACGGGTTGACTGTTGCTTTGACTTGCCATGGTGGAGAGCCTGAGTAACGTGCTCGTATATCCGCATCTTGGGTAACAGCAGTTCGTGTAGCACTGCCTGAGACTGGGTTTAGGTAACCATATCCGAGTAATAGGATGGGGACATTCCCTGAGGAGCTCAATAACATTCATCGTGTCAAAGTCCTGCAGGCTGATTAAGTTCATGCACGAGTGATAAGGTTTGAGTGGTACTACTCAGGAATTATAAGATATTAATTAATTGTAGTTAGAGCTTGTCAGAGGCTCCGATTAATTAATGAAAGTCTGGTATACTTAAATACGGGGATTCTCAATTAATGCAGCATGTTCTCATAACGTGGTAATAAAGGAGTAGGTCAGTATTAATTTTGTGGTGAAAAAGAATTAATATTAATTAATTAATTGTGTCCTGGGTTGTGGACATGTGAATTAATTAATTTATAGGCCCACTTTATTATTTGCATTAGGTCCCAGGTCTGGCCCAAGGAAAGTGTGTTGAATTGAGCTCAGGAGCCCACTAGGGTTTACAACACTAGGTCTATAATTAGACAGCTCTCTCTCATAAGTTTATATAATAGTTGAAAAACCCTAAACCTAGAGAGAGAGAGAGGGGTGCCATTTTTCTAGAGGGAAAGGGAGGAGAATTTTCGAATTCTAGTCCTGCTCAAAGCACAGATCTGTGGAATCCTCACCAGTAGCAAATCTGAACGCAACGGGAAACAGATCTGAAGATCTAATCTGGAGAAAAACAGATTTCTTTTTCTTTCTTTTGATTTTGATTTTATTCTAGAAATTAGATTTCTAATTTCTACTTCCGCAGATAAAAATCGAATTGTGTGGTTGAATTAAAGTGGAAGTTCAAATGCAAAAGATCGGTACAGAGACTACGGAGTTACGGTAAATCCCTCAATCCACAAATTTGAGAATTAATAGGAGAATGCTAGGGTTTATTGTACATTTAATTGTGCACAATATCCATAAATCGCTCCGGTTCAAATTGGTTTTGGTGATTCGGTTCACGGGAAAACCCTACAATTGGTATTAGAGTCAGGTTTCTGATTTATGGCTCTTTTGTGCATAATTAAATTCGATATGCATGTATGAATTTATTATTTTTGTGGATGTTTTTTGTTCCTCGTGGCAACCCGTATAATTCAGCCCACGGTGGTTTATCTGTGTAGGGCTGAATTAATTTTGTAAAATCATGAGAAAATCCGTGATTAGTGTAGAAATTGAAAATTGTAATAGAATAGATTCTGTAATTTTCAAAATTATGTAATCGGACGGGGCAAGGACGAGAACGAAGACAGAGCCGACGCAGGGCCGGCAGAGGGCGACGGCGGGCGGTGGACCACGGCGGCAGGTGCGCGGCCGTGCGAGAAGAGGCTGGCCACGGCGGTCGGCTAGCGGCGGCGGTGGTCGTCGTCGGCTGCTGGTGTCCCGTCGCGATGGCATGTGGTTTTGGTGGTTTGTGCAATCCTGTGTAAACCCTAGGGTTTGTATTAGGGTTAGGGCAAATCATCATATCACAAAGGCCTAAATCCCAAAAGATTTTGCGAATCAAGATTTGGAGGCCCTAGAAGATTTAAGAAGATTTGTATCTATCCAAATAGATTCAAATTCAAATTGTAATAGATAGAATTTATTTTTTCTATTTTTGTGGGGCCACGCGGAATTTTTGTTTGCCTTAATTATCCTCGTATGATATGTGATTTATTATGTGCGCTATTTAAGCATGTGTAGATAATAGGAAAATCATGTTTTATCGCTTTTATTATTTACAGCTTTCAAGCATGCTTATGTGATTAATTTCTTTTGCTGGATTATATTTTGGGAATTTTTGGACTTGTATTATTACATGCAAAAATTTGGAAAATATAATAACAAAGAAATTATGTGTGCGCATACAAGAAACCTTTTAAAAGAAAAATACTAAGCAGATTTTTTAATTAAAATCAATAGACCTCCACAAAGCGGTCCTAGGCTGTAGGTGTATCTCTCGTTCTAGTAAACGTCTACGAGTGTAGCTTGCTAGTTCCTAGAGGTGCATGGGTACGGTTATTGGGATTTCTAGACAAACAATTTAAATCATGTGAATAGTGGGAGGGTTTTGCGTAAACGTCTACGAGTGTAGCTTGCGTAGATCTCTTTCACAAGTATTCTAGGATTGATTTAAATTATAGATAACAAAAGCTTTTAAGGGTTGTGCGGTAAGGTTACGTGCCATGCTAAACTGTCTCTTTTAGCCGGAGTAAAATTTGTGGTTAATGGCTTAGAAGCATCTTAGAATATAATGCAAGAATTGCATCCCTGTTCTTGAGAGATGGCTTAGTCTAAGGTTTTCACTAATTATTAATTTCTAGTGTCAAAAGCATCCTGACATGGTAGTGAAATTAAATGGATTGGGGCTTAAAACCCGCAGTTCAGGTTGAGGGTGACATTGTAAACGTCTACGAGTGTAGCTTGGGTGGGAACTCTTGGGCAATTAGTGGAAAACATTTGTATTTGATTTATTAAAAGGTTTTCAATGCATTTGTTTTCGAAGTTCTACATGTATATCCTTATTTAAGATCCTTTATTATTTCAGATATGTTTATGTCTACTGTCGATCATTTACTTGCTCTCAATCCTCTAACTGATCCAAACTTCCCTGAATGGAGTTTTTGCATCAAACACGTCCTTTATCTGAAAAATCAAGCATACGTTCTTTTTAAGGATCCATTGTTGCGTATTCGTCATAAGGTCTGCAAACTTGAGCTTGAATTTTATGAAAGATGGGAGGATGCTGATGAGTTTGCCTTCTGGCTCATCACGGGTTCTCTAGCTAGAGAATTAAGGCACAAGTATGAGTACCTCGAAAGGGCTGGAGAGATCTGGAAGGAACTCTTGACAGCCTATGGCAACGTGGAGCGGACTATTAACTATAAGCTTGTACATGACCTTGTGCGCAAGAAGATGATTGAAGATAGTTCGGTGACAGAGCACATGATGTCTATGATTGATCTCATGAGACAGTTCACTGTGCGGGGTGGTAATATCAGTGCGCAATGCGAGATTTATATCATCCTGAACTCTCTTCCTGAATCCTTTTATGACTTTAAGGTAGTTGCTGCTGCAAGGGGAGAGTATGCTCTGCATGAGCTACTTGAGGACCTTGTGGTGGAGCAATCTTCCATGCGAGCACGGATGCCTGTTCTGACAGCTTCTAGCACTGGTTCGACAACCTCTAAGGATGGAGATGACGGTGATGAAAGCAAGCTCAGGAAAGCAGTCAGTGAAAGCAAGTCAAAGAAGGTGAAGAGGGTTAAAGTCACTCCAAAGAAGAAGAGGTGTGCTGGATGAGGAAAGGTGGATTGTCCGAATGCTAAAGGACAAGGTACGTCATTTGCATTTGTAACGGAAACATGTTTAGCATTGGTTTCTACTCATTCGTGGGTAGTGGATACTGGAGCTACTGATCATGTTTGTTACATTTTGCAGGGGTTCACACCAGGAGGGTGCTGAAGAATGACGAGGTTACCATCTCAATGGGGAACGCAACACAAGTGAGTGCAGCTGCCATTGGAGATTTCACATTGTACTTTGATGATTTTGTTTTAACTTTGAGAGATGTTTTGTACGTGCCGGATTTTTGGCGAAACCTTATTTCAGTTTCCAAACTTTATGTTGATGGATATTCAGTTATTTTTGATAGTGGTGTTTCTATCATTGGTAATAACGGTGTTATCTGTCGTGGGATGCTGACTAATTCTCTCTATGTTGTTAACTGTAATCATAAGTCTTCCGCAAGTATTGCATGTAATTCATCCGTAATTGATAATCCTAGAAAGAGAAAACTTACTTGTTCTAATGAGGATCTTACATATCTCTGGCACTTGAGACTGGGTCACATCATCTTGAAGCGAATTCAGAGACTTGCAGATGACGGTACATTGGACTTAGTCCGGGCTGTATCTTATCAAGTCTGTGAATCCTGCATCGAGGGCAAGATGTCAACTAGGCCTTTCAAGGCTAGTCAGTCTCGAGCAGAGGAAGTGTTGGAATTGATCCATTCTAACTTTTGTGGACCGATGTCCACGCAGGCTAGTGGAGGGTACGAGTACTTCGTCACTTTCATTGACGATTACTCAAGGTACGGATACGTTTACCTACTTCGCTACAAGTCTGAATTCTTTGAGAAATTCAAAGAGTTCAAGGCTGAGGTGGAAAAGAAGGTCGGGAAAACTATCAAGTCACTGTGATCTGACCGCGGTGGCGAATACCTCAGTAATGTGTTCTGCAGTATTTGTCAGAAAATGGGATTACATCCCAGTGGACTGCACCGGGTACTCCCCAGCAAAACGGTGTAGCTGAAAGAAGAAATAGGACTCTTCTAGAGATGGTAAGATCAATGATGAGTTATGCAAACTTACCAATTTCGTTTTGGGGCTACGCATTGGAGACAGCAGCTTACGTGCTAAATGTGGTGCCTTCTAAATCAGTTCCTAAGACGCCTTCTGAGCTCTTCCTTAGTCGCAAACCAAGTTTGTGCAAGTTTAGAGTATGGGGCTGTCCGGCACACGTATTGTCGAAGGAACCTAATAAGTTAAAAAGCAGTTCAAAAGTAATGTTGTTCATAGGGTATCCCAGGCAAACGAAAGGTGGTTACTTTTACTGTCCTGAGAGTCAGAGAGTCGTTGTTAGCACCAACGCTAGATTCTTGGAAGACGAGTATGTGAGTAATCACAACTCAAGGAGTGATATCGTTCTTCAAGAAATTGAGAACGAGAATGCAATTCCAAGGGAAGGGGAACGTGTAGATGTGGGTGCACCTGTGAGAGGTATAGCACCACAGACACGTTCTTCAGTGCAAGGTGCAGAACCACAAGTTACTGCACCTACTACTGACACGACACCGATGCCTCATCGTAGTGGGAGAGTTATTTTCTAGCCGAAAATGTACATGTTCGTGGGTGAGTCTTCCAACATGAGCCCGGAAGACAGACATGAGAACTCTGACCCACTGACTTACGAAGAGGCAGTGCAGGACAACGATGTTGCCAAATGGCGTGTCGCCATGGATTCTGAAATTGAATCCATAACTGCTATGGATGTATACCAAAAAACTGATTTGCCGGATGGCTTTAGGGCCATAGGGTGCAAATGGGTATACAAGAGAAAGAAAGGGGGGATGGAAAGATCACGGCTTTTAAAGCCAGGCTGGTGGCAAAGGGTTATAGTCAGAAAGAGGGCATTGACTATGATGAAACCTTTTCACCCGTAGCCATGCTCAAATGAGTCAAATCCATCCGGATACTCCTTGCCATACTGCGCATATGGACCTCGAGATCTGGCAGATGGATGTCGAAACCGCTTTTCTAAACGGTTACCTTGAAGAAGGTAGGGACATCTATATGCAGCAAACCGAGGGTTACATAAGCTAAGGCGAAGAACATCTTGCCTGGAAGCTTAGGAAGTCCTTGTATGGACTTAAGCAAGCTTCAAGGTCATGGAACTTATGTTTCAATGATGTGATTAAATCCTATGGATTTGCACAGTTGGAAAACGAAAGTTGTGTTTACCGACTTTGTGTCAGTGGGAGTGTGGTCTTCCTTGCACTATACGTTGATGACATACTCCTATTTGGAAACAACGAGGGAGTGATGTTGGAGATCAAGGTTTGGTTATCCGAACAGTTCCAAATGAAGGATTTAGGAGAAGCTGGCTACAATCTTGGTATTAAGGTCTTACGAGATCGTAAGAGAAGAATGTTGAGCTTATCTCAGGCATCCTATGTGGATATTGTGATAGCCCGGTTCAGTATGCAACTCGCCAAGAAAGGCTTGCTACCTTTCAGACATGGCATTCATCTTTCTAGTGGGCAGTGTCCTCAGACACAGCGGGAGAAAGATGAGATGAGTCTTGTACCATATGCTTCGGCAGTGGGTAGTCTCATGTATGCGATGTTGTGTACCAGGCCAGACATCTGTTATGCCATTGGCATTGTAGCAAGATATCAGTCTAACCCTGGACAGGCGCACTGGACTGCTGTAAAGCACATCCTCAAGTATTTGAAGAGAACTAAGAATTACTGCCTAGTTTATCAAAGTGAGGATTTGTGCCCTGCGGGTTATACAGACTCGGATTTTCAAGGGGACCAGGATGAGAAGAAATCGACCTCAGGATATGTATTTACCCTGGGAGGTGGAGCTGTATCTTGGAGGAGCTCAAAGCAGAAATGCATTGCTGACTCCACCATGGAGGCGGAATATGTCACCGCTTCCGATGCCTCGAAAGAGGGGGTATGGCTCAGGAACTACCTTTTAGAGTTGGGCGTGATTCCGAGTTTGCCAAAGAGCATCACAATTTATTGTGATAATTCTGGTGCAGTGACAAACTCAAAGGAACCGCGGTCTCACAGGGCAAGCAAACACATAGAGAGAAAGTACTGTTGATGCATCAAATTCAACGGATTTCCTTTAAGATTGAATACTTGAAAAGAATGGAGAATTTTTATTAATCAGAGTAAAGCAGAAAATAATCCATCATTCTACAATGAAAACATGGGTATTTATAGGGATAAAACCCTAAATATACAAGGAATAAAGATTTAGATATAATAAGATATATCTAAATCTTTTCTATATTTTCTAGATTTATTCTTATACAAATATAATACAGATAAGAATAAATCCCGTCCAATAAGGATATAAGATATGCAATATCTTTCTTCGTCCTTATCCAACTGGCGTGCTTTTCGAGCTACTATTTGTTGAAGCAATTCGATCACTTAGATTTTATGAGTGACTCGATCAGTTGCCCAAGTGGGTCGATCGCGCATCCGGGTCCATGATCCGCTGAACTTGGTTTTGCTTGTCAGGCCACATTTATTCGTAAATGGGCCCAAAATGAGTGAGATCATTTTGGGGCTCAACAATAGCCCCCCAGCTTCATTGAAACCATGCTTGTTTCGGTGAAGCTAAATGTTTTGTCGACTGATGTAAGGAAGTTTATGCTTCTCTCACGATTCAACCGTGATATAAGTTTGAAGAGGCGATAGAGGGATCTCGTACAACTCCTCCGTCGTATCGCCCCCGAGAGCTAGCGTGGAGGATTCTTCTACCCCTCTCCAACCAGCTCTCCGACATGAAAGAGAAAGGCGCGACTGCCACCCTTTCCCGTATCAGTCGAGGAATGCCTCGAAGCAGCGAGTGTGTTTGACGAGGTGGGGCTCCGAGCAATATGCTGCGGGAGTGAACCCAAAAGAGATTGCAGGTAGCAACCCTGAATCTTCCGACACGTGGGCCGGCTTCGTATTGCACGTGGGCGAATACGGTAGAATCGGATGGATCTGGATTCTGTGGGGTCTGGCAGGGAGTGAAGTGACTGTGCCGAGACCAATTCGAGTGGTCATGCAATTTTGAGGTTGAATCTTTAGAAAGATAACCCTCACGACGTTGCCACTCGAGGCTAGGCACATGCCGCCAGGATTCAAAATCCCCGAGTGCCCTAGCGATATGAGATTTTCTTTATCCAGGGGTAGCCCCTTAGTGTATGAAGGCTTTGTTGTGTGCTATAGTGTGACTACAGAACTAATGTGCAAGTATACA
>JAPKLW010004614.1:10787-25927 GCA_026898455.1 Plectranthus barbatus
TTTTTTTTTTACCCCCCCCCCCCCCCTCCCCTTCATTCCACTGTATTTCTTCTCAACATTTATATTGACAAGAGTATATTGAACAAATATAATTCATCGATCCGTTATCCAATCCGTTAAGGCACAATCCATATACGATCCGATAAAGAAATGTTAAATCTGTATATGAATCTGATCTATAAAGCTCAAATTCGAATCTGATCCATTATCTGATTCGAAACTAATTCGATAACAATCTAATAACTATCCAATCCGATAAATTCAAAAATTATCTTATAAAATTTGATAAAAACGTAATAATTTGGAAAAAATATGCAATGGAAAATCAATATTTCATAAAAGTAACCTAAAACTAAAAATTAAATTAAATAAAATTGATTTTGTTATTAATTCATTAATGAATATCCGAATTTGATCCGTATTCAATTTGAATCCTCTGATTAACGATTTATCCGATCCAATCCTGACCCGATTGATTAATTGATATACAATACAAGACTTGCTTCCATTCCACATCTCCTATGTGTCATCTAGGGCTGGCAATTCGTGCGTGTTGGGTCATTATCGTGTCGACCCGTTAAGAACACAAGATTTCGTGTCGTGTTCGTGTTGTGTTTATGTCGGATCGTGTTATCCGATAATTATATCGTGTTCGTGTCGTGTCGTGTCGTGTTCGTGTTATCCATTATTTTTTTCTTAAAAGATTTTCGTGTTCGTGTCAGATTCGTGTTAATATCGTGTTAACAGGTAATAATCGTTTCGTGTTAACAGGTAATTATCGTTTAAACTTGTAATTATCAGGTTCTTAACAGATAATTATCGTGTTCGTGTTCGTGTCGTGTTTTGTCGTGTTCGTGTCGTGTCGCATCGTGTCGTGTTTAACCCCAATATTATCGTGCGGGTTCGTGTCGTGTTATCGTGTCGTGTCAAAAATTGACAGCCCTGTCATCCAATCTCCTTCATTGTCTTGGTATAAAATCTTGTACTCTTCTAATGATTATCCGAGTGTTAAGGTACAATCCGTATACGATTCGATAGGAAATATTAAATCTGTATATGAATTTGATTCGTTAAGCTCAAATTCGAATTCGAATCCATTATCCAATTCGATAAGAATTCGATAAGTTCAAAAATTATTCAATAAAATTTGATAAAAGAACATAAGAATTCGGAAAAAAATATGCAATGGAAAATCAATATTTCATAAAAGTAATTGTTGGTCCCAATTTATCAAAGTAAAGAGTATATGCACAACAGAAATTAAGTTTGTTTGTTCGATAAGCTTGCACTTATCCAAGCTAATGGTGACGTGTCAGTTTGGTTTGTCAAATCTCGTCCAGGTACTTAGAGTTAAATATGCTTAGTGTCAATATTCAGTATATACTACAACACTTGAGTGTTGAGTTTTAAAATATATGTAAGCTGACAAAATGAAGAAAGCAGTAATTGACAAACAGATTTATAGTGGTTCGAACTAAACCGTCCTACGTCCACTCTTCAGACACTTGGTCTGGTAATCCACTAAGTTTAGAACTTTACATGTACTCCTACGATCTATAGCTTGTCGTGAATGCCTCTCGTCCACTGATCAGAAGCACACTCGTCTGGTCATTGCTTGGTTCTTCGCTTCGTAGCTGCTTAGAGTGTGGGTGCACCACTCAGCCTCTTCGTAGCCAAAATATGGTCTTTATAGTTCTCCCTTGAATTGTCTCCTTGTCGATAGATTACCAGTAAGAGTCAGAGTACAAGACCTACTTAACTATTGTAATCTTTCTTAGAGAGAAAGACTACCAAGAAATAACTCAAGAACACTAAGGTTCCGAGTCTCGTCTTCACTCAGGTGACACATAGGAAAAGCTTGAATAGCCTCGAATGTGAGTAGTAAGCTTAGATGGTTTGTTGTAGCTTAAGGAACTTTTTTAGTCGCATTCGGTATTCGAGTTCGTAACTCTCTTTTTGTTAAAATCTCCGGTATTTATAATCGTAAGGTTGAAGGTTTGAAATAAATGCCCGTTAAAGACAAATTGGAAGATGTTCGATCGGATGTCTCTATTGGCTGCTGCATTAGGCGGGTAGGTGGTGCTTTTCCAGAAGTTCTGTGCCTGCTCCGCCTTATTTTGACTTTGATAGCGACGGTTCGTCATTGTGTCAGAACAACAGTATTTGTCAGTTTGAGGAATCTTGAACTGGTTGTCCTAGATGACGAAACTTAAAGTTCCGTGCTTGCAGACTTTAAGGCATCTTCAATCCTTAAAGCCTGTATTCTTCAGTACTTTTCTCAACCGATCTTCAAAGTCTTCATGCTCTAGGATCTGAACTAGGAAGTCCATGATGGTATCGTCATACTTGCAAGTCCATGTTGATGACGTCATCCTTTGAAGTATGCTTGATCCCTATGCTGGTAAGTATGACGTAATTGATGAGATCATACTTGTTGGATCTATACATGGTGAAATCCAAACTTCAGCTAGGCTCATAGTCATCCAGACTTGTAGAGTTCGGTGTGAGCCTTAGTCTGTTGTGTCTTTTGCACGTACTAGACTGATAAGCCAGTCTAGTCTTCAAATTAGCTTCAGCTTACAACTCGATGAAAGAACTTATACAGGACTTTACATTTTTCGACCATGCTGAAACTAACTAAGATGGCTTTTACATTCTTTGACGCACCAAAATATAAAAACAAAAGAAGGATATTTCTATCAAATTTCCTAACAGTAACCTAAAACTAAAAATTAAATTAAATAAAATTAATTTTATTATTAATTTATTAATGAATATCCAAATTTGATTTGAATCCTCCGATTAACGATTTATCTGATCCAATCCGGATTCGATTGATTAATTGATATACAGTATAATACTTCCTTCCATTCCACATCTCTTATGTGGCATCCAATCTCCCTCCTTGTCTTGGTATAAAACCCTATACTCTTTTTATGATTATCCGATCCGTTAAGGCACAATCCGTATACAATCGGATAACAAAATGTTAAATCTGTATACAAATCTGATTTGTTAAGCTCAAATTTGAATTCGATTCATTATCCAATTCGAATCAAATTCGATAAGAATCCGACAACTATCCAATCCGATAACAATCGAATAAATAAAAAATTATCTAATAAAATATGATAAAAACATTTAATAATTTGGAAAAATATGCAATGAAAAATCAATATTTCATAAAAATAACCTCAAATTAAAATTAAAATTAAAAAATTTTGATTTTATTATTAATAATCCGACAACTATCCAATCCGATAACAATCGAATAAATAAAAAATTATCTAATAAAATATGATAAAAACATTTAATAATTTGGAAAAATATGCAATGAAAAATCAATATTTCATAAAAGTAACCTCAAATTAAAATTAAAATTAAAAAATTTTGATTTTATTATTAATTTATTAATGAATATCCGAATTTGATCCATATCCGATCCGAATCCTCCGATTAACGGTTTATCTCCAATCCAAAATTTTCATGTTATTATTATGTCGATCCAATAACGATCCATATTCAATAAGCCTCAATCCATATCTATTATTATCGTGTTAGATTATCGGATCGTGCCGAAAATTGTCACCCCGAACTCTACCCAGTCCACATGATAATATATACTATATCCAATCAGAATTTTCTAAATCTATATAATATATGAAATGAAAATAGTCTACAATAATTGTTCCTCCAAATCTTTTTCATGTTAATTATAGATTATTTTTGTACTATTATTTATTATATTTTAGATAATATGCAATAACCAATAATAAAAATATGAAAGAAATTATATTTGTCATTTTTTTCTTTAAAACATCTCATTTCAACAATTCATTATACTTATTATTTTTTAAATAATACAATTATAATATTTTTTATAGAATAATATTTAAACAAACATAATAGGCTTTATGCTTAATATAATTCTTTTTTATTTTATTTTATTTGTATATATATTTGATGTATAATATTATATTAAGCATTAGAGCAAAAGAACACAAAAAAAAGTATTGTAATAAAATTTCAGATAAAATACTATAAATATGTAATAAATAATAATAAAAATATAAAACTTATATTTTTCATTTTTCTATAAAATATTTCATTTCACCAATTTATTGTATTTATTATATTTAAAAAATAATACAAGTATAATATTTTTCATGGAATAATATTTAACCCAAATCTCATAGATTTTATGTTTGATATAATTTTTTTTTAATTTTATTAAATTTGTATATATATTAATGTATAATACTATTATATTGAAGTACAAGAACAAAAGTGCGCAAAAGATTCTATTGTATTTCTAAAAATAAGATTGTATTATATTAAATTTCATATAAAATAAGAACTCAAGAATTACTTATGTTATAATTTGATTTTATTTTTATATAATAATCAATAAAATTTTAAATATGCAAATTTGAAGAATATGCACGACTTTAAAAGATACATTTTAGTTTTTTAGAAGACTTTAGTTAATCATAACCACTAAATAAATTGATAATTTATTATTTGGTAACATCTTTTTTTCACTCAATTTGAATTATAATTTGACATTGTTTCTTTATATATCCATGTCATGAGCTATATTATTTTTATTTATTAGAATGTGTATATTTTCTTTCACTTACATACTTTTATTTATTAATTTTTAAACCTATTAATACTTCTTATGAATTCAATTTGTTTGAAGAAAATTATATGATTTGTCTTAATTATATTTGTGAGGTGACAAAGATTACATTCTGTAAACTTATAAAAAATTATATTTACTTAATTTTACATTAAATATAAATAAGATGACTAAGTAGAATATGAATTTATATTTAGAATTACTTTAAATTTTTAAAATGTTTTTAATTTGAGATGTAAGCGATTAAAGTATTTTGTCTATTTCAAATAAATTATTAAATTAATATACAATTAAATTAAAACATCTGGATAGATTAAAATTTATTAAATAAATAAAATTAAAAATAAATAAAATTTTACCGTGCAACGCACGGTGCAAATCTAGTTATAAAATAAATAGAAAGACCTCTTTTGAAAGAGAACGTATAAATTAATAAAAAATCACAAATTTTAGTATGATTTTTAATTACAACATGAACTTTTAGAGTTTAACATTCAACAATTTGTTGGATTTTTGCAGTTGTTGCTATACGTAGCATCAGATAGTTTTTAAGTGTATAAAAATCCGCAAGCGAGAAAATCTCATTAAATTATAGAAAAATATCTTATATATTAGCATTGAACACTGGCCCAAAACTTGTACTATATTTAAATTTTGAGTTCTATACTATTTTTCGGGAATTTACATATAATGAAAGTAACTAAGAATTAATTTACAGGGAGGAGAATGCATATAATGCAAGTTGAATTATTTTAATTTTCAAATACTCTTATTTATATATATGAATTAATGGTAACATATTGAAAATGGTAAAATAGTAAAATCAAATGATTTGATTTTTGTTCTATTCTAATTAAATAAGATCACTTGCCTTTCAACTATATATGATTCGATCACGGACAATAAGATACAGCCGTTCCACGTCGTTTATATACTGGTGCAATCGAATTAAATTAAATTAATCTAATGAATAATATTTTATTTAAATTTAATTTATTTATTATTGAATCAAATATAGTATTTTATTATAATAAACATGCTTTATAAATCTAGATCATATTTATATTTGCTGAAACACATTCTAGTTAATAAAATGATCAATGATTAATTAAAACTTATTACAAGCTAACTTATATAAATATAAATGTTACAAAGCTAATAACTTTATATCTTCAAGAAGATTACTTTAATTAATAATTATTGAGTTTGCTCATGTGTTGGATATTACTATTAAATTAAAATATTAACCTATTGAATACACAAAACTTCATTAAATAAATACGAACAAAGTTCTATTGAGTCAAGATTTAAATATCGCACCTATAAAAAAAAAGTCACAAATAACTGAGTACATTTACAATTTTAAATTTGTGTAACATTATAGTAAATCCTAGAGAAAGGAATGGGACAATATTTTATTGGGAAGATCTTGGGTTAGGCAGGCCTAAATGATTTAGGCAGGTTTTATCCATTAACCCAAGATTTAGATGGGTTTTATCCATTAACTCAAGCCCAAACCCATATAATATACCCTAGTTGGGATGGGTGAACCCATTTGGGTAAGATAAAACTCGCCTAAACCGTTTAGGTCTGCCTAACGCAAGTTTTTGCCTATTTTATTTTATTGATAGCAAAATGAAAGGGACAATTAGTTGTTTGTAATAATTTGGATATTAATAATATAATTGAAGCCGGCAGCAATATCCTAAACAGATACAATTTGGTTGTAGTTAAATACAATTAATTATGTACAATATAAATTTATAATGATCTCTAGAATTGACATAAAATCAAGAAAATAATATTGATCGAGTCTCTATTTTTAAAACGACGTCATTTTACTAGCACTAAGACTGGGTATGCATTGGAATTATGAAATCTAATACGATATCTCGATTAAATATCATGCAATAATCACCGATTAATTTGTAATACGCCCATGTTTGCGATGATCGAGATTCTAAGAGTTGGTGGTGAAATTAAACTCATAATCTTTCATTTACGAACTCAACCACTTGATCAATTAATTACCTCGTTAGCATTTAATTTGCATGAAAAAACAAACGGAAAGTCTCAGTTTTGTTGAGTCAAAAAAAAAAAAAAGTCTAGTTTGGCAGCTCGTATGATCAGAATTGCAGGAGCAAGACAATCAAGAAAAACCCAAATTTCCCATAAATTATGCGAATGTTGTTTTCCAAAATATCCAAAAATTCCCCAGTTTTTAGTAGGCAAAGAAGTTCAGTTTTTGGAACGCTGTGTGCTTCCTTGCTTAGTCAATGGCGTTTCTTAGATTCTCTCTCGTTGTATTCTTGATTCTTGAAACCGTAGCTGCACAAACAAGAACTGATCCCCGTGAAGGTGTGTGTGTTTAATGTTTATCAAGTATTGAGGGAGCCCTGACTTTGTTTTTTTTTTTTGTTGTTGCATCGATCGATCAGTGGATGCTATCAACAAGATAGTTGATCACTGGAATTTGAGGAGTAAGCTCAACTTAAGCGTTGATCCCTGCATCGAAAACGCGATATGGGCTCCTGATTCTGCCAATCCAAGAATTGCTTGTGACTGTTTTGGAACAGTTTGCCACATAACACACTTGTTAGTTTCTTCTAAAACCTCATGCGTTTCTCTAACTGCCTTTGGTTTTGAATTCGGACCTTTTTTTTTTTTTTGGATGCAGGAAGATATATGCCCTGGACATCTCTGGTGAAATTCCTCAAGAAATGTTTCTGCTCACAGAGTTGATGGACTTGTAATGAATTCTGCACTAATTTTTCTAATGCAAGATCTTTCATCTTTACTGCTTCATTTGATATCTTGGATAATTATATACATGTATTTATATGTGGTGAAGGAACTTGAATCAGAATGTTTTGAATGGATCCATCCCACCAGAAATCGGGCAGCTCTCGAAAATGCAATACTTGTTAGTATATCATGCTACGACTATCAATCCATTATATCTCTACACCAGTACTACTTGCTATGATAGCTTGCCTATTTTGAAAATGTTGGAATTTTGATAAAATGCAGGGCTCTTGGGATTAATAATTTAACAGGTGTGGTGCCTAAAGAGCTCGGAAATCTCACCAAGCTGCGCTCTTTGTGAGTGATCTTGCTCTGATTTGATGATTCGTGCATTGATATTCTGTTCGTGTGTGATTCATCCATCTTTTTATTGTTATGCAGAAGCTTCAGCTCAAATAATTTCCAAGGAAGCTTGCCTCCAGATTTAGGAAACTTAACGTTGTTACAGCAGCTGTTAGTACTACTCAGTCTCTCACATTTCATGCAGATGTATTTCTTGCTGCATTTTATGATGCTTGTGTCTCTGCAGATATATTGACAGCAGTGGAGTGAGTGGACCAATCCCACAACAACTCTCAAATCTGAAATCCCTTCAGATAATGTATTTCCTTTATACATATTCTTTTGTTATACTTGATTTAGATATAGATCGGCTAGATGATTCTTGTCACGTTTCAGATGGATGTCGGACAATGGCTTCACCGGAAAGCTCCCCGAGTTCCTGGGCACTTTCACTGAACTCAAAGACCTGTATGCAACTGCTTAACTCTCCTTGTTTCCTTCACTGCTATATTTGTAATTGCTTCTTGTTGATAGGAGATTGGAAGGGACACACCTTGAAGGCCCTATTCCCAGCAGCTTCAGTGCTTTAACCAAACTGGAGGAGCTGTATGAATTCTTGAATTTTTGTTAGAGTTGATTAACGTTGACTGTATCAATTCAAACTCGGGCTGACATAGTCTGTAATCGACAAATTTGAAGGAGAGTTGGTGATCTAAATGATGGTGAAAGCAACAGCTCCCTCAGTTTCTTACAAGATCTGACTAGTCTCTCCATATTGTAAGATCTATCTCTCTTGCCTTGTATCATAACCCTTCATATACTGTTTCTGTTTCACAACACTTCACTTAAAACTGCAGGTCGTTGAGAAACTGTCAAATTTATGGCCTAATTCCAGAGCAACTGAGCACTTTCCCCAACTTGACATTCTTGTGAGTGTTTGTTTCCCAGCACGTACAAGTTAGTGTGTGTGCGTGTGTGTTTGAGCGTACGTCTGAGATGGTGTCACCACCACGACAGGGACTTGAGCTTCAACAAGCTGACAGGCCAGATACCGGCTTCATTCAAAGAGTTTGCTTCGCTAAAGTATCTGTAAGTTGAGGCAGTTTCTTCTCCAAAAAAAAGGCATGCATGCATACGTCTATCTCTCTGAGTGCTTCTTCGACATCTCTCTTGATTCGCAGATACCTTGGAAGCAACAACCTGAATGGCGATCTACCTTCTGACATAGGTTCAAAACTCATTGCACTGTAAGGCCAAGAACTCACCTACGCATGTATAGTGTATTTGTTTTTGTGCTTGAGCTTTTGATCATTACATGCAGAGATGTATCCTTCAATCCTCTCACTGGGAATGTGCCGCTTGATTGGAGCCATGTATCGATGTAAGCCACCCATCTTCATTTGCTACTAAACCCTATTCCTGATGAAATTCTCTGAGCTACAATACTCATCATAATGCGCAGAAACACAGTAGGGACTTCCATCAACGATGTCAATTTGAAGAACGAGTGAGTAAAACTATCCGGGGGGAGAGAGAGAGATTGGCGTAGCTATGTTGATGAACTAGTTTGTGTTGCAGGAAGGCCTCCAGCATGCTGAATTGCCTTGATGAAAAGAGTAAATGCAGAAACAAGGCTCCACCATCAAGTTAGTAGATTTCCTCCAAATGCCAAAACATACAGCAGCATCATTGGTCTGATTATATCCTTGCAGCTTCATTTGGTGTCAACTGTGGCGGTGAGGAGCAAGTTTCTGTGGATGGCTCCAAGTTCGAAGATGACTCGGAGATGCTCGGAGCGGCCTCACTGTTCACCAGCAACAACAACAAATGGGCAGTGAGCAGCTCCGGGATATTCATCTCCAACCGAAATGGACCAAGATACATAGCACAAACAGACTCTCAAATCACCAACACTCTTGATTCTGAACTCTACAAGACAGCTAGAATCGCACCAACGTCTCTGCGATACTACGGCCTCGGCCTCAGAAACGGTGAGTATCGGATTGAGCTCCATTTTGCAGAGATAGAGATGGATGGTGAAGGTTGGAAGGGCCTGGGGCGACGCCTCTTCGACGTATACATTCAAGGCGAGAGAGTATTGCAAGATTTCAACATACAGAAAGAGGCCGGTGGGTCGAAGAAAGCGTTGATCAAGACGTGGAGGGCCAACGTGACAAACACGGCGGTGGACATTCATCTGAAATGGGCGGGAAGAGGGACTTGCTGCATTCCTTTCCAAAGCACGTACGGCCCTCTTGTCTCCGCCATTCGTGTTTCTCAAGGTTCTTCAAATCCCCTATCCTCCCATGGCATGTTACGCGTTTTGTGAATTACAACATGATTTGTATAGATATTCTTTTGCCATAAGGATATTGATCTTCTTACTTAACCAATTTATACACATACATCAATTGTGATGAACATGTTGTGCAGTGTCGTCGTCAGCAGGGGAGGAATGGTCGAAGAATGAGGGGAAGAGGGTTGGAAGAATTGTGGGGATTGCGTTTGGGTGTGTTGCAGGTGTGCTCATAATATGTGGTGTTGGATATTTGTGGTGGGCAAACAAAGAGTCCAGGATTTATACCCAAGCTTCTAAGGATTAATTTTACATATATATATTTATGTTTTGCTTTGCTTTGCTTTGTATATATACAGAAGTCAAAACTTGATATCGTGACATTATCTAGGCCAGCAAGCCCGCAAATTATTGCAAAATGGGCTCTCTCTCTCTCTCCCCCTTATAATCCACAAAAAATGAAAGGACGAGTTGAACAAAAAAAGAATTTTTTTTTTTTTAGGTGAAGCTAACTTTGACTAGTAAACCGTCTAGATGAGATGTCAACTTCATTTTATAATTATTAATTACAATATAATGCTTCCACAATAATATTATCAAGCTTTTCCACGACACCACAACTACAACTGGCAGTCTTTGTTGAACCCAACTAACTCATGACCCTAATCAGAAAACTAACCCTAAACTACAGGAATTCGACCCCTCTCCATTTCCCTCTTCTAGTTTGATTTAAAAACCAAGCAAATATGGTGACACGAACCCTCACATCTCTGACAGCTTGTACAAGAATGAAGGGTCAAGCCCTCTATATATATATACAATTTCCTACTTGTCCATTATCATAAACAAAATTCCAACTTCCCACCAACACGTATATGTATTCCAATAGCAGATGCAGAAATCTTATGTGTAGGAAAAACTAAGTGGACTATTATGGTCAATTTCCACAAAAATAAAATATATATCAAAAAGTAAAAGATATCCTATGTATGAGAGGTCCATAGATATGACGGAGACTCCCAGAAGCTTCTTTGCAAGGGGAATATGAAACACAGAACGAAAGTGGAACACGTTGCACATTTGGGAATAATCTGAGGGTGGGGGCACTGTATACTGTAACATGCTTTAGATTCTTCGAGAGAATGAAAATTTACAAGATTGAAAGACTATTTAGAAAAATTAAAGATTCTTTTGTGTTGGAATACCAACAGATTAATTTTGAGTCAGCCTAACCAGAAGATAAGCTGTTTTGACATGGTCTAGCAAGCCAAATGCCAGAAAGGATAATCTTGCAAGTAATTTCAGACAATTGGTTGGTTCCATGCTGTTTCCAAATATAAAAAATTCTAAATGTCAATTTTCGGCAGATCATTATTAGTATGACAGACAAGTAGTAAACAATGCCTAAAACAAACGCTAGGTGTTTATGGTTTAACCAATCGGGCAAACAAAAGTCATTGTCATGGCTGAATTAGATGTTTTATCTAATGCAACAGTTCATCCTAATCTGGTGTCCCGACATAATAAAATAACAGATTTATGCCATGTTCTAGATGCACAATATCACTATAGGTACTGTACTAACATAACATGTCATGAAATCCCAAATTAATATTACAAAAAACAGAAGGAGACACAATAAATGGATTACAGAGCACCCAAGATCAAAATCCCCCACAATCACTAATCTCCTCACCTCAGTTTCTCTCTTCCTCACCAGAAGTCATGCACAATTGCAAGTAAAATCACATGAAATACAGTGGAATACAATATTTTTAAACAAAAGAAAATCTAATGTATAGAGAAATGTACCAAGATATCAGTAAGGAGTATAGTAATAACCCGGAGGTGGCACCCCAACTGGTGGCATTCCATACGGCATCACAGGCTGTACACCTGGAGCATAATATCCACCTCCATCGATTTTGGCCAAACTAGTCTGGCCTTGCATACCCTCTCTGGCATACTGCTGCCACACCATCTGTTCCTGCACCACCAACTGCTGCTTCTTCTCCATGTCGGACATCTGCACGTACGAAGGAGGCGGAATGCTTAAAGACGCAGCAAATGGATCTTGTCCAACAGTCTGGACGGTTCCATCTGGAGCAGGGAGTGCCAGCACCGGAGTTTTACTGACTCCAGGACCTGGCAGCGCAACACTGCTGGCACTACCACCACTCGCCTGGGCAGTGCTCACATGCTGCCTGACCATTCCTTGATCATACATCCCATTCAACAACAAGGGATCTAATCCACCACCCATTGCAGCCTTCTGCTGAGACAAATGGCTAGCTGATTCAACCAGAGCCAATTCCCAATCAGCCTTGCCAGTCTCTGCAGCTGGATTTTGCCAAGCTGAAGTCACCTCAGACCCCCCATTCGAAGGGAAAGCTTCCCACGAGCCATTCCCATTATTTGCTACTGGTCCAGCAAACAATGCCAAAGCAAACTTATTCCCCTGATCATCAGCAGTCACTCCCTCATCCCTCAGATCCAATAAATCCCCCGACTCTTGAACAGCAGGCTTAGGAGGCTCAGGTTCAGGTGGCGGTGGTGGTGTATAGTTCTCAGGAGGTGGCAGTGCCTTAATATCATTCATATCTTGCACCGGCTCTTCCTCCTTAGGAGCAGGCAGAGCCTCTAGCTTCCTCTCGGGACTCTTCATTGCCTTCGCCCTATCCCTCACAAATTCCTCCAATGTCTCCAACAATTTGCTAGTGATTTTCTGTACTTCTGGAAACTCAGAAGATCTTGAGACACCAATGTCCTTGCACCAATTATAGAATCCAACCAACTCGTCAATCTGCTTTGCCGAGTTGACATACGCATCAAAAGCCTTTACACAATCTTGATACTCCATGTCAAAGAACTTATCCAGAAGCACAGCCAATACTTCACAGATATCAGCATACAACTTGAAGCTCTCCTTCACAATAGTATACACTGCAACCAGAATCATCCTCTCGTTCTTTGCCAAACCCGTCGGGCGACAAGACAAAAAGCGATCCAACAGCCTCTGTAGATGACTCATCTTCCCAAAGATCCTCTCGGGAGCCATTTCCCTGAGAGGAGTAACATCTTTCCTCTCTTGTGCCGACTCTCTCACATCACCAGACGACCTGGATCTGCGCATTCCATTCGGCTCATCCCTACGGTCACTATACTCGTAATCATACCCCCGGTTCGATCCCTGTGGTGATCGGTAATTATATCTATCATCTCTGGCCCCAAATCTCTCAATCTCACCTCCATTTCCGCTCTGCTTCCGCTCATAAACCATCATCTCAAGCCTCTGATCCAAGTAAAGAGCATAAGTCCTCACGAAAGCCGAATGATCCCACGAATTTGAGTGGGCCTCATCACGGAAATCAGACAAATTCAACAACCTAGTCCCCCTCCTAGTAGCATACATAATTTCCTGCTGGAAAACAGCATCTCCGTCATTGAGCAATCGATGAATGAGCATCAAACACTTGAGGGCCACAATCCAATCACGTGTTTTCCCCAGTCTTTTAGAAACTGCAACGACACATGCGCTAACGTAGCCACGAGAATACGAGGTCAACTGAAGAATTTCCCTTACATACTTTTCCGATGCCGGGTCGTCGTCGTGGCTGGTAGCCTTTACTATGGCTACTTCCAGCTCCGGAGCCATGTTGCTCGCAACCTTAGCGATCCCGATGCTGGTCTGATCCTTCACCGCCCCGATTGCTTTGCGGATTGTGCTCGGTGCCATATCTTGAACCCGATCCCCTCGTTACCCTGCGCCAAGAACACCAGAAGTCAACACAAAGCCAAACACCACATCAATTGATATCTCTAATTCAGCAAGGAATTCAGAACTTCAAGAAGTAAACCAACCAAAATTAGTCAAACCAGATAGAAATGTTTAACCAAACCACGAAGTTGAACTCCGTCGGCGATGAGTAAAACTGAATCAAAAAAAAATGTTTCAATAAATAAACCTTACAAAAATATTAAACGTTTCAGATCCGGCACTGGCGATGGAATACCAGACGCGCTTCGAGATGAAACCACACGCGAATCCTGGCTCAGCTCCGAGAAAGATAAAACAGAGAAAAAGCTGAAGTTGCTGTGGAGTCCGTGAAATTTGCGGTTTTGGAGGTTAAGGTGGGGGAGGGATTGGGATCAAAGGTAGAGGTGCCGCTTCTTGCTACTCTCTCTCTCTCTCTAGATTTGCTGCAAGCTTGGGGAGAGAGAAAGGAATAGAGAATAGAGAGTTAAAAATAATTTTTTTTTAAAAAAAAAGGTAGGAATGAAATTGGTGGATTGGGATCTGGGAGAATCGTGGCCGTTGAATTTGATTAAATCTTTGGAGGTGGGGCTGTCGGGAACAGTAGATGGGGTTCGTCGGTGTCGGATTAATCCCAACTACTCATAAAATAAAAATAACAACTCAGACCCACTAAAGGATATACATCTAAATTAAGTTTTAAATTAATATATTACTATTTAATATTTTAAAGGAATAAAGATATGTATTTCTAGGAAAATGATAAAGATATTTACTTCTATTTTACACACAAAACTATATATATATATATATATATATATATGTATATAGGGAGCGGATCAAGTAAGAAAACTCTTAACGTGAGAAAGATGCTTGATTGCATTCACGGCATTGCTTGATTGTATTCAGTTTGTTGCTTGATTGTAATGTTGCTTGATTATGCTTTAGTTGTTGCTTGATTATTTTGTTGCTTGATTGCATTTTAGTTGTTGTTTGATTCAATATCAACCATTAATTTTTTTAGATCTGATGAACATGATTCATTCTTTTTTCTCACATGGGGATTTTTTTTTTTACATGATCCCTCATCTATACATATATATATATTAAAACAATACCGTAGACAATATATGGAAATATTTAGTTATATTAATTGTTCATTAATTGAACTCTAAGTTAATCAATTAGTAAGTTAAACATTCTATAATTAATTAATAAGTTAATTGATTTTTATGATTGGATTTATCAATCATATATTACAAACAAAATTAGTTTTACACAATTAAGGAAATAAATAAATTATTAAAGAAATGAAATTAATTACAATTCAATTTATGTATCAAATCCAATTTAATAAAATT
>JAPKLW010004615.1:0-25914 GCA_026898455.1 Plectranthus barbatus
AGCTAGTACTGCTTTGTGGGCTATTCCATGTAAACGAAAAAGATGGTTGCTTTGTGTATCCTAGATACAAGCAAGTTGTATAGGATGAAACCATGAATCAAAATGTTAGATTGTTCTCTAACGTTTTAGAGAAGACAATTCAAATCCATCAGGAAATACCCCATGGCATATTGAGCATAACTTGGAAGGTATGGTACCAATTGCACGGTCACCTGTGTAAGGTGGCAAACCACAAATTTATGCACCATTAACTGACAACGTAAAAGGAGCATCGTTGCAGTGGGAGGTTGCCTTAACATGCTTAATGGTACTAGTTCGTGGAAACAGTCTCTGGACTAGTTCCCAGCTTAACGAACAA
This sequence comes from Plectranthus barbatus, assembly GCA_026898455.1. NCBI lineage: Eukaryota > Viridiplantae > Streptophyta > Magnoliopsida > Lamiales > Lamiaceae > Plectranthus > Plectranthus barbatus. Next base: position 359 of record JAPKLW010004615.1, read on the forward strand.
CATCATACTTTTCCCTTAAAGCGCAACGAAGCTGTTAAGACAAAAGATGCAGTTTAATGACGTCAAGTCATGGATTCAGAAATGAATTAGTAAAGATTATGGTTGTGTATCAGGATCAGTGATTGCCAAATAACTTTTCAGCTATAGGCAACTGATTGATATACAAGAAAAATGATCGAATGGTAACCTAGTATACTCGAGTGTCTACGTTAGTGAGCAAGGTATGTTTCACAACAAGACCTTCTCACTGATTGCAATTATTAAACCCATTCGAATTCTTTTAACCATAACGACACATATGAATATAAATATCTAGAAGATAGATGACGTTATCCGTATTTTATAAACGGGTACCTTGATAAAAGGTGACGACATCTGTATGCAACAACCAGATAAGTTATGTGCAGTAAAAAACATCGTATCTGGAAGCCAAGGAAGTTCAAGTATGAACTTAAGCAAGCTTCAAAGTCATGAAACAGACATTTCGATATTGTCTATCAAAAATAAGAGTTTCATGTTCCAGTTATGTGTCAGCGAAAGCGTGGTTTTCCTTGCACATTATGTAGATGGTATTTTCACATTCGGAAACGGTGTGGAGATATTATCAGACATAAAGGATGGTTATCTGAACAGTTTCAGAAGTAGGACTTATGAGATCTTGGAACATCTTTTGAATTAAAGTCTTGTGTTGTCACAAGAAAAGGATGTTCAGACATCTCAAGTCGCTTAAATTGATTCTGTGGTGAGTCGTTCATAGCAAGAAAGATTGTTATCTTTCAATATTGTAAATGAGCGAAGTTAGACATCTGTACTGCTATTAGCATGTTAAACAGATATCAGTTCAACTCTGGATAGGCACATTGGCTAATGAATGAGCCTTGTGAGTTGAATGGCATCGGATATCCAGGAGGATCATAAGGAAAAGGAAATCGACCTCTAACTATGTGTTGGCCTTGGAGGAGGAGTTATAGGAATTCAACACAGAAGTGTGTTGCGGGTTCCGGTATGAAGGCTGAGTTTTTCACAGCTTCATTAGCTTCGCAAGAAGGAAGCATAACTCCAATGTTATCCTCTAGAGCTGTGTGTTCTGAGTTTGCCTAATAAAATCACATGGAATTGTGATCATGTTGGTGCAATGACAATCTCAAGGGAACCCAAGACTCACAAGGTGGTGAAGCACATAGGATGTGTGGTATCACATCATACGAGAAACTGTGACAAGAGGTAACTTGAATGCAGTGGGAGTGATTGACAGTATCGACACACTTAATACTTTGATAAAGCAATGGTATTATGCTTTAAGTATAAGTGGGAGATTGTTAGGATTATATACTGAAAGCACATATGATTAAGTGTTTTGTACACTGGTCTTCATAAATGTTGCTGCAATAATGCTCGTTGTTTGATGAAACAAACATACAACGAACCATAATATCCTTTTATCTCGCCAATAGGGATGACCATATGGTGTGTAGGAGATCACAGAGGATCATATGAGTCATTTGACCTAGCGAGATATAAACAGTATCACGGCTGAGACAGTCCCTGGATAGGCTATCGGTCTAAGCTGCGGCACATCGGTTCATAAGTGGGCTTATCCCAGCTACTTTATGTGTCGGTACATGGTTATGTATTGATGGGATCAACAGTGGGATGTGCCATTCTCATTGACATATGAATGAGCCAGATCTCTAACATACTTCCTATGATCTTAAACCTAACTGAAGGATAAGGGGCACACACAGATTGACCACACTTTGATTTACCAAGGTGGCGAGTCTTACATGTACTCTTATACCCGTATTTTGGGTGTTGGCAATTTGTGTGTGGCCTGCTTAGGCTGGACGTTTAGGTAAGCATATCCGTTTCAGGATGGTGACATTCCCTGAGGAGCTCACAAGGCTCATTATGCTAAACCCTGCAGGTTGAATTATTTAATTCAGGCATAAGTGAAAAGGAGTGAGTGGTATTAATCAGGAAATAAGAGCTTAATTAATTGTGGCTGATTGTCATAAGCCAAATTAATTAATGAATGTCTAAAACCTTAAATATGTCATATTATTTTAGTGCAACCCGTTCCTAATAACGTGGTAATAAATGGGCGAGTCAGCATTGTTACCGTGGTGAAGGTTAAAACAATGTTTTATTAATTAATTATGTTCTGGGTTGAACAAGGAAGGATTAATTAATAAAGAGGGCCCACTTTATTATTTGCATCTGGTCCCTGGTCTGGCCCATGAACTGCTCAAAGCCCATTAGGGTTAGGGTTTCTCAAAACCATAACACTATATATAGGCCTTCTCTCTATCAGATCATTAATTGAATGAGATTCAGTATATTAAAAAGGGAGAGAACGGCGACGGCGATCTAGAAGGGAGGAACTGATCGATTCCTCCAGATCTCGAATTCAACTTGGTAGATAATCCTCACTAGATTTCCATGGAGCAAGGGAACAAATCAGAAGATCAGATCTGTAGGAACAACCATCCATCGCCGGTGTTCTATCTCAGATCCAATTTACTTCATCACTTTATTCTCCGATCTAGATCTGTAGATCAAACGGTGAAGATCAGGTATTCCCTAAATTCCATCCTCTGCAATTAATTTTGTAGGAGCATGCATAGGTTCGCATGTTTTGTTTAATTGAAGTTTATTCCTCGTACCCTAAGAACGATCCTTGGCAAGAATTTAATTAATGGCAACTCATGTTGTCCATCGTTGACTCAAACCCTACAATCACAATATATGGCCTACAACAAAGCAGATATTTGGCCTATTGCATAACATTGCATACATGAGACTCCCTACGACCGATGCATACGACACGTTGCTCATCTCATATTTCCTCTTTTGTGTCACCGGACACTGATCCTTGGATAGATGTATGCCATGTCTGAAGGGTAGCAGACATTTCTTGGCAGTTTTCATGCTGAAATGGGCAATCACAGTATCCACATATGACCCTTGAGACAAGGTCAACATCCTCTTATTGCGCTCCCACAATACTTTTACCCCTAGGATGTATCCTGCCACCCCAAGGTCCTTCATATGAAACTGTTTGGATAACCACCCATTTATGCCCGACAATACTTCCACATTTTCGCCAATTAGGAGAATATCATCTACATAAAGTGCAAGGGACACCACGCTTCCACTGACACATAGACGACACACGCAACTCTCGTTTGAACATTGTGAAAATCCATAGGATTTGATCACTTCATCAAAACGTAGATTCCATGATCTTGAAGCTTGCTTAAGTCCATACATCGACTTCTTAAGCTTCCAGACTAAATGTTCTGCACATAACCTTCTGGCTGTTGCATATAGATGTCCTTACCTTCTTCAAGGTACCCATTTAGAAACACAGTTTTGACATCCACTGCCAGATCTCTAGGTCCTTATGTGCTGCTATGGCTAGGAGTATACGAATGGACTAAAGCATGGCTACCGGTGAGAAGGTCTCGTCATAGTCTACACCTTCTTTCTGACTATAACCCTTCGCCACCAGCCTTGCTTTGAAAGCTGTAATTTCACCATTCACACCTTTCTTTCTTTTGTATACCCATTTGCACCCTATGGCTCGATAGCCATCTGGCAAATCAGTTTTCTGGTATATATCTATAGCCGTAATGGATTCTATTTCCGAATCCATTCGATCAGCCATTTGTCTGCATCTTTATCAGATACCGCCTCGTCATACATCCAAGGATCGGTATCATCTAGTCCATTTTCTGGGATCAAGTCAGAGTACTCTCCCACGAACATATACCTCTCGGGTTGGTGGACAACTCTCCCACTGCGATGAGGCATCTGAGCCGTGTCAATAGTTGGCACAGTACTCGTTGGTCCCATACCTTGCATTGATGGCAGTGTTGGTATTGCCTCACCTATTACAGGTGGATTTACCACAACACTGGGCTTTCCTGATGGAATCGCTTCCTTATCCTCAAGCTCGTGGAGGATAATTTCACTCTTGGATCTGTGGTTTCTTACATATTCGTCCTTCAAGAATCTTGCGTTGGTACTGACAACCACTTTTTGATTCTCAGGACAATAAAGGTAATCACCTTTTATTTGCCTGGGATATCCTACAAACAGCATCAGCTTACACCTACTTTCTAACTTATCAGGTTCCTTTGTCAGCACATATGCTGGACAACCCCCAAACCCTCACTCTGTGCAAACTTGGCTTTCGCCCATACCAGAGTTCCAGAGGCATTTTAGGAACTAATTTAGAAGGTACCAGGTTAAGCAAATAGGCCGTTGTTTCCAAGGCATATCCCCAAAACGAAATCGGCAAGCTTGCATAACTCATCATCGACCTGACCATTTCCAAGAGAGTTTTATTTCTTCTTTTCACTACACCATTTTGTTGAGGGTGTTCCTGGTGCAGTCCACTGGGATGTAATCCCGTTGTCTGACAAGTACTGCAAGAACTCGTTACTGAGGTATTCCTTACCACGATCCGATCGTAGTGTCTTGATAGTCTTACCTAGCTTCTTTTCTACCTCAGTCCTAAACTCTTTAAATTTCTCATAGCATTCAGACTTGTAGCAAAGCAAATAAACATATTCGAATCTTGAGTAATCGTCAATGAATGTGGTGAAGTACTCATAACTGATCACTAAATTATTTTACTAGCAATTTAGCAAAGCTAATAATATAGCGGCAAATAAATTTATCGAATCCCTGGGGAAAGAAGTAACGAAAAACCTTAAGTACTAAACGTAGTTTCTTGAAATACTGGTTAGGGGAAATCAAATTTTGGTTTTGATGGTTTACGAAAATTCCAAAGATCATTCGATTAAAAATATCAAAGGTGAAGAGATAAAAATACTGGTGAATTCAGATATGAGAAGCACAGATTTCAGGGATATCTACCTATCAAGTATTACATGTATGGATAAATCGATTAATTCCCAATTTAATTCCTATTTGTAGTGAAACATCAGAAAAGTATTATGAATTTCTTTGTTGGACAATTCACAAAGTTCATTAATTAATTATCTATCTCCTATCGGTCTCAAGACTAATCAATTAACTCCAGAAACCGTACAGATCTATTCCTATAATATATTTCCCTCTTTTCAGACAAGAAATCAGTTATATATTGTGAAAATTCTTTCCATTGAAAACTATCATAGTTACGTCTCTAATTCTCAACTAATTAATCCTAAGATGTGGCCAACAACTCAAGATTAAGAATAAGCACAAAATTCACAAACTACGATGGGAAAGGAAAATTAATTCAATTAATCACACATGCATACTTGACAGTTCGAAACCCTAGAATCTGAAAGATGTTTAGTTACACATATTCATAGCAAAATTCATCAAAGATAAATAAAACCTGAATTGCATAAAAACTTGGGTCTGAAAATCTTCCCACAAAAATCTGTCTTCAATCATAAAACTCAACTATAGCTTGGAATCTCTAAAAAACTAAAATCTGGAATGAAGCACACTTAAAATTCGAAATTACATGGCTTTAAATAGTGGTGATAGATGTATCATATAGTATCTAGGATTAGGTCTATCTAAATATTCAAATCAGAATCAAACTAGGATTTCTCGGATTCACGTCGATTGCGTCAATCGACACACTTGAAAGGGCCACATCGATCGATGCGGGTTGTGCATCGATCGACGTGGACTTGGCTTCCGCAGGTCTGCATCTACCTCAGCGTCGATCGACGCAGATTTGGTAATCCGAGCCTTTCTTCGTTCTTCACTATTTTCGACTAAAAAACTTGCATAATTCATCAACCACAACATTACAAGTACCAAATCCATTTCCTGCACAAGAAAATACATAAATCTACTCTAACATCAACCACATAGTCGAAGAACTAATGGATAAGTTGGTGAAAATACTAACTTATCAACTCCCCAAACTTAAACTATTGATCGTCCTCGATCAATTCGCAGATAAGAATTCAAATCTCGTGCAGATACAAGTGTGCAATGCCTCACAAGCTTATTCACTATCCAAGTATCACTAATTTATATAAATCACGCACTCCAAACAAAATTTGAATTGTTAAATCATTGAGGAGGAACCTCACAGGGCAGTGTTTTCACTCATCGCTCAAAAATCAAAGGGTTCGTATTTCACTCACTCAAGATTATAGCTCACCTCACCATAAGTTTGACAAGTTTCTCGTCTCTCCACTGCTTTTTAGTGTAGCTTTTCAGGGAATCAGATAGGTCTTATTTTGGTTTTAATGTGGCTTACCTAATAGGTGGGATATATTTGGCTAAGTGACTCAAAATATGACAATAAAAACTCAAAAACCCAAACATACCATAACCACATACTCTTTTTCTTGTGCACTCACATATTCTTTCTTCCTTCTTCACAAAATAATTTTCAGGGCTCCTTAAAATCTATCATAAATCTTTGTGAACTCATACCATATCGACATATCGGCATATATGTATTTTTCTCTTTCTACTCATGTTCACCTTCTTATTCTACCCACAGGAACCCTTATTTTACACATGGAACTCATCACTCATCATCATTTTTTTTTCTTTTAGTTCCTACAACTTGCATCAATCATCCCACACTCCACACTTTCCAATAAATCATCCCTCTCATTCATCAACCCTTCTAATCAAAGAAAATTTAATCAAGGCTCAAATGGGCTACAAGTGGAAATTAATGGTTAGTGTATGGGATATGGGCTACGAAAGAACATGCCTAAAATTATTTTCACCTTATTACTACACTTAATGCAACCTCGAGAGAGAAACCTGTCAAATTCTAGCAAGTTATTGCTAAAGACCTTGTCACTCTTCAAACGAAAAAAAAGAGGCTCAAATTCACACACAAGGTTTAAATTTTTGTTACTCCTCAATAATTACCCAATCTGAACAGTTATCATGCACAATTCATATTTCAAAGATCAACTCATCAAGCAAATAGCTCCTATCATTGGCTACTCTATCACACAGATTTTTCATTCTCAATCAGCAAAATTCTTAATCATAAATCAACAATTCTCATACAAGGGAAGACAAGTCACAATCTCCAAAACCAACATAATCAAAATAGTTTCGACTGCTCTATGTTCAAAAGCTCCTAAAACAATTCTCAAGACTCTACGGTTCAGAACTTGTACCATAAATCAAGAATTCAAAATGCTAGTTTGAGTGAAAAGCCTTGTAGAGAGCAATTGTTCACATTGAAGCAAAAGAACAAGGATGGTGATGGTTCAAAAAAAAAAAAAAGACAAAACCTAAAATAACCTAAGTACACAAACAAATTAAAGCAGTAATTAAAAATAAAAGTAATAAATAAAAATAAAAACATTTCCCTTTTCCATCCTCATCCCCCCAAACTTGTTTCACTCGAAGGAGTGGACAAGTTTGCAAGTTAGTTAGGAAAAGAGAAACAGTACCTCAATCCTCCTTGGGAGGGTCCTCCATCTCCTCATTGGCGTTATGCAAAGCTTGGCTTCTCCTATTCGCTCCCGAAGTCGGCGGTGGACTCCAGCTGGTAGTCCAATAGGAGGCGCTGCATCTGACTGTCGATGGTCTCCATCCTGGTAGTCACATGCCGGTGAAACTCGGCCTGGCGGGTGCACTCCGCTGCGTGCTCGGTAGCCTGCTACTACATGAATTGATAGAGAATGGCCAGATCCACTCCCGTAGAGGAGGACTCTCCCAGAAAGTGGCCAGGTCCACCCCAGAATCTCGTCGGCTCTCTCCTCGTGCTCTTCCTTATCGGGTGGCTCTTCCTCCTCAGGTGCCTCTTCCCCCATGTTGTTTACTTGGGGTGAATTTTGCAGCTGCTCGGCAATCCAACGGTGGCATTGCCGTCGGCCCTCCTTACGGGCGCGGGTGCGTGGTCGGTGACTGAGGCGAGAAGTGTCGGCTCCCCTATTAGGTCTGATCATTAGCTGCAAGTGGGCGGGGGTGCTCATCAACCAGTTGGTGTGGAAGTGGTAGTCCGTGACGTGTGTGAGATCCGGCTGAGGGAGTGGAAATTTGTCCCCATTGGACATCCGCAGCGACCATCCACCCTCGTGGGCTGTAAGCATCTGCATCTGCACCAGACATGCAGTGCCGAGTCCCCTGTTCTCTTCAAGCCTCTCGATGTCGGTCAAGTCAATACCCAAATGTGCCACAATCGGGGTATTCAATCCCCCGCTCCAAATGTTCCCCTTTGCGGCCTTCACTTGTCGCCTCTAGTGGTCCATGATGAGGGCAGCGAAACTGATCCTGTCGTTTGTCAACATGTAGTAGAGGGCGTAGAGCGCTCCAAACTGCACTTTTGCACTTTCATGGCGGCCTGTGATCGACACCCCCATGCATCGCTGAAGATATCGGAACACGGGGTTGTCGATGGACGGGCTTTCTTGCCTCCTGCATCAAATTTTCTTCCATTCTGCTCTGCTTTAGCTGCGATCTGTCGCCAAAACTTGACTATGTTGAAATCCTTGGGAAGAAAGCCTACTCCATCTTTGGGGACTCCCCAAATGCCATATAGCACATCCCTCGGAAGCTCGTAGTGCTAGTTCATAAGTTGAAAATGATGGTTGTTGGCTCAAACTCTGGTTGAACTTCGTAGACGTGGAGGGATGCAAAGAACTCCAGCACGAGCGATGGATATGTTGGCCACCGCTCGGTCATCCAAGTGCTCCATCCCGCTCTCTCCAGCAGGGCCTCGACATCAGCCCAAATCCCAAGCTTGTCCATTGTCACCGGGCATGGGTAGAGAGTCTGTCTGACTCGAAAGTTCTCACCACTTAGCTTTGTGTAGAGTGTCTCCGCTTCCGGGTTGGCAAAAGTTGGTCGGAAAGCTATTTGTTTCTGCAGGGATAGAAGGAAAAACTGTCATCATGTATTCATTTACTTCACAAAATTTCCCAAAGCAATAATACCAAAATCTCACACTTAGCTTCATATTGCATCTACCCATATAAAATTGGCTCCATCATTAAGCAATTCACACCTATTTCTATCCATAAACACCCCCAATTGAAACAATTTTGACCTATAATGTGCAAGTAAGAAAACTAGCAAAATAGGAAAATCCCCAAACACGCTAAAATCAAAGTTATTCAATTCCATGACTACAAATTCTCCTATGGCGAACATATCGACTAGAATCACGACCCATATCGAACAATCGAGCAAGAAGTGCAAAGAAATCGGCAAAAGAAGCCAAAATTTGAAACTAGGGCACAATGGTCCAAATTCATCAATTTAATGCACAAATTCATCAAAAAGCACAAAATAATTGAAGGGAAAGAGTCTAGGAGGCATACCTTGAGTTGTAGAGGTGAGTTATGGGGAAATTCTTTGATGGGGTAGTTTTTGGAGGAAGAATCGTGCGTGCGTGTGTTTGTGTTTGTGGGGGGATGAATAAAATCTGGGTTTTAAACCCACTTACCTACGCCTCTGAATTGCGTGCGTCGATCAACACAGGTTCTGCATCGATCGATGCGGACCAGAAACTCGCGTCGATCGATGTGAGGTTGGCGTTGATCGACGCAGACCTGAACAGATACAAAATAAAACTAGAAACTCAAAAATTAGTGAAAAAATTCTAATTCCTATTGACTCAACTGGACTAAACGAAAAATAACGAAAGGAAGAAAAATAGTAAATCGTTGGGTTACCTCCCAACAAGTGCTTGGTTTATTGTTGCTAGATCGACAATACCTGTGTTTCATGGGCGATTCAAGTAGTACCTCTCTACAGTAACAATTTGGAGTGGAGTGTAGTATGGTTTAAGTCTCTGCCCATTGACCTTGAAAGTCTTTCCGTCTTGATCAACCAATTCTACCATGCCATTTGGAAATTGGCAAACTACCGTGTATGGACCTGCCCACTTTGATTGGAGCTTTCCGGACATGAACCGAAGGCGGGGTGTTGAAGAGGAGAACTTTGTCATCCGAGTTGAAAATGTGCGTGCGAATCCCCCTGTCGTGGAACCTCTTGGCACGTGTTTTGTAGATAACATTGTTCTAGTACGCTTCATCCCTAAAATCTTCCAACTCGTTTAGCGCTAAAGCACGATCCGCTGTGGCCGCCTTCCAATCAAAATTCATCTCTTTCACTGCTCTCCAATCCTTGTGTTCCATCTCCATGGGGAGATGACATGATTTCCCGAAAACTAACTGATATGGAGATGTACTAATGGGTGTTTTGTACGCGGTCCGGTATGCCCATAGTGCATCGTCAAGCTTCACAGCCCAATCCTTCCTTTGCTTCACCGTTTTCTCCAATATTTGCTTGATTTCGCGGTTGGATATCTCCGTCAGGCCATTCCCTTGGGGTGATATGGGGTAGTAACACGATGCTTCACTCCGTACCTAGCAAGAAGAGAGACAAGCCATTTGTTACAGAAATGAGATCCCCCATCACTTACCAGGGCTATTGGCATCCCAAATCTTGTCACGAGCTTCTATAGGAAGTTGATGATGACTTTTGAATCATTGTTGGATGTTGGAATGGCTTCAACCCATCGCGACACATAATCCACTGCAAGTAGAATGTATGAGTACCCATGGGATGGTGGAAAAGGTCCCATGAAGTCAATCCCCCACACATCAATTATTTCAACTTCAATGACCGGGGTCTTTAGCATCTCATCCCTCCGTGAGATATTGTCGGTCCTCTGGCAACGATCATAACTCGTAATCCATCCATGACAGACCTCGTAAATGGAAGGCCAATAGAATCCACTTACCAGAATTTTGAAGGCAGTCCGGTTGGCTGAATGATGGCCCCCACTAGGTGATGAATTACACGCCTCGTAAATCTAATGCCACTCGGACTGAGGAACACATCGGCGAATGATGCCGCAGCACATCGACGCCAAAGATAGGGATCCTCCCAGTAATAAAATCTGACATCATGTAGGAACTTCTTTACATTAGGAGAGGAGTCTGGTGGAAGAACACCGGTCACAAGGTAATTGGCGAAGTCTACATACCATGGTGTCTTGGATTCATGTGTCTCTCGCAGATCTCGAAGAGCATAGATCTGCTCATCAGGGAATGTCTCTCGGATCTTCATCTGCTGGTCATCCCCCTCGACTAGAGTCTTGAGTCTCGATGGGTGATCAGCAATCACATTCTCTCTCCCTTTTCTGTCCTTGATCTCCAAGTCGAACTCTTGTAGCAACAGTATCCACCTGATCAATCGGGGCTTGGCGTCTTGCTTTGCGAACAAGTATCTGATGGTTGCATGGTCAGTGTACACAATTGTCTTCGAACCTATCAGATAGGACCAAAACTTGTCGAATGCATAGACCACTGCGAGCATTTCCTTCTCCGTGGTGGTGTAGTTTCATTGTGTTGGATTCATGCTATTGCTGGCGTAGTGAATGACATGGAAGAGTCGCACCTTCAGCTGCCCCAAAACTGCTCCTATTGCGTAATCGCTGGTGTCGCACATTAAGATGAAGGGCTCACTCCAATCCGGAGAAGTCAAGACCGGTGCAGTCACCATTGCCTCTTTCAGTTTCTCAAGAGCCTTTAAGCACTCATCATCAAAGACGAAGGACACATCCTTCTCCAACAAATTGCATAAGGGCCGAGATATCTTTGAGAAGTCTTTGATGAACCTTCTGTAGAATCCGGCGTGGCTGAGAAAACTCCAAACTGCTTTGACACTTGCTGGCGGTGGCATCTTTTCGATGGCTGTCACCTTGGCTCGGTCCACTTCTAGTCCTTCAGCTGATACTCGATGTCCTAGCACAATTCCCTCTCGCACCATGAAATGACATTCCTCTCAGTTGAGGCACAGGTTTGTCTCGGTACATCTCTCCAGAACGGTGGCCAAAATCTGCAAACAAGCATCGAATGAGCTACCAAAAACTGAGAAATCATCCATTAATACCTCCATGACGTCTTCGATCAGGTTGTGGAAGATAGCCATCATGCATCTCAGGAAGGTCGCAGGTGCGTTGCATAGCCCAAATGGCATCCATCGGTATGCGAACACTCCATAGGGACATGTGAATGCGGTCTTGTGTTGGTCCTCCGGTTCCACAACAATCTGGTTGTACCCTAAGTAACCATCAAGAAAACAATAGAAAGGGTAACCAGATAATCTATCCAACATTTGATCAATGAAGGGAAGAGGAAATTGATCCTTGCACGTGGCGGAGTTGAGAGCTCGATAGTCAATGCAGAATCGCCATCCAGTGACTGGCCTTGTTGCGACCTCTTCTCCATCATCATTCTTTATGATTTGCATCCCTCCTTTCTTGGCTACTACCTGAGTGGGGCTCACCCACTTGCTGTCGGAAATTGGGTAGATCATCCCGTGATCTAGGAGCTTCAGGAATTCCTTCTTCACGGCCTCTTGCATGATAGGATTCTGTCGTCACTGGGCCTGTCTCTTTGGCTTGGCGTCTTCCTCCAAGATGATTTTGTGTATGCATAGCAAAGGATTGATCCCTTTGATGTATCCCAAAGTCCATTCGATGGTCGACTTGTATTTCCGCAGGACTTGTAGCAGTTTATCCAATTCCCCCTGTGTGAGGTAAGCAGAGATAATAACAAGGTAAGCATCGTTAGATTCCAGAAAAACATACCTGAGATGCGCCGGGAGTGTCTTGAGTTCCTAAACAGGCGGATCGGAGTTAGACGGCTGTTGCTTCAGACTTGCGTCGATTGATGTAGGATCTGCATCGATCGACTTGGTGGAAAATACAGCCATCCCTTTTCCACCTCACGCCATGTCGATCGACGAGAAAATTGGGTCTACTTGCCTCCTCGCGTCGATCAACGCAGCAGCCGCGTCGATCAACGTGGTTCCTGAAGCTGCATCGATCGACGTGCTTTTAGCATCGATCATCGTGGATATGTCTCCACGTACCCCTTCTTGTTCCGGCTGTATCGGCTGGGCAGACGCTCCCTTTTATTCTCTTTTTCCTGTGTTATCTCTTCACATACGCCCAGCTCCATCACTAGATCCACTAGCTCATCACCTGCCTCATCTAAATTAGACGATGAAAACAAAGAGTGCAATAAACAATTTTCCAGGAAGTCCGGATCAGCTTTGAGAGAGGAGAAGGGAGAAGATATCACCGGATTGAAGCAATTAACCATGTGGCATTCTTCCTGGTAGCTTCCTTCATTGTGCTTTTGCATTACTTTGTAGATAGAGAAGGTGACTACCTCATTGTTGATGCGGAATATAAGTTTGCCGTCTCGGATATCAATCAGAGTTCCCCCAGTCTTCAAGAATGGTCTCCCCAAAATTAGTGGAATATTGTGGTCTTCGTCCGTGTCAAGTACGACGAAATCCGTGGGGATGATGAAGTCTTTCACCTTCACCAGTACATCTTCCACAATGCCTCTTAGGTAAGACACGAATTTGTCAGCCATCTACAGTGATATGGTCATTGGTTTGATGTTTCCGATCTCCAGTCGCTTGAAGATTGACAGTGACATTAGGTTGATAGATGCATCGGAATCGCAAAGAACTCTCCCAAAGGTCTCTCCTCCAATCACGCAGGAGATCATGAAAGATCCCAGATCCTCTCTCTTCAATGACATCTTCTTCTGAATCACGGCACTGCATTCCTCAAACAAATTAACCGTCTCATACTCCAAAAAGGGTCTCTTCTGAGAGACCATGTCCTTTAAAAAATTTGATGTATCCGGGCATCTCTTGCAGCGCTTCAACCAGTGGAATGTTGATATGCACTTTCTTCATATTTTCCTTCGTTTTAGCAAAACATTGCGGATACGACATAGGAGGCTGCTTAGCCGGTGGACTGGGAGCCTGCATCGATGGATGTGGAACAATGTCGATCGATGTGGCTTTTGTTGCTGCGTCAATCGACGTAGCTCCTGCGTCTATCGACGTGGACGAATCGGCTGCTTCATCTTCAACTTGCTCCATGTCGTCGTCCTTCTGCGAATCCTTCCCTGGCTGTTCCGGCCCTCCATGTGATTTTCCCCCTCTCAGAGTGATGGCATTCACTTGATTCCTCTAATTTTGATTTTTAAGGTTAACTTGCGTATTGCTTGGAAGCTGTCCGGGCTTATGTTGGGCTCCTAGAGCCTCGGCGATCTGACTGACTTGCATCTCGATGATTTGTATATGCTTCTGCATCTGGTCCACCTTTGTATTCACTCCCGAGACTTCTTGCTCCAATTTGCCTACCTTATTTGTAGACCCCTGCATGAATTTTGCCAAAATCTCATCGAGATTCGGCTTCTTCTTTTCCACCACATCTCCCTCTTGAACTGCGAATCCAGGTGGTGGTTGCTCCGTGGCTTGGGGGTTCGCGTAGGAAAATCCAGGGTGGTTCCTCCCGTGATTATAAGTGTAGGGCTGGTTGTGCTGTTGGTTGTGCTGTTGATTGATGGCTTTTGTATACTGAAAACATTTATTATAATGAGTATACAATGGTTTATTTCTCCTATCTGTTAACAATCTTACATGTATGAACAATGGTATCCTCTTGTCTCACCGATATGGACGATCATACGGCGTGTTGTAGATCGCAGAAGACAGTATGATCACTTTACCTAGTGAGACATAAACTTGATCACAACCGAGACAACGTATGAGGATACGTCTATCCGGATGGCTGCGGCATTGTCGGAATAAGTAATCTGTCTTGGTTACTTGACATGCTGGTACACAGAGGTCGCGTATTGATGGACCGCAGTGAGATATATTCATCTGTTTGACATCGGCGAATACAAGATCTCGTTATATTGATTGAGTCCAATCCCTAACGAAGGTTCAGAGGTTTGCATGGGTTGACTGTTGCTTTGACTTGCCATGGTGGAGAGCCTAAGTAACGTGCTTGTATATTGATAACTCTTGAAAAAGAGTTATATTCTCTTGATTTTAGTTCGTTTTAGAGAGTCTTTCGTCTATGTTTAACCAAATAAATGTTGTTTTCGTCTTGTATTTAGTTGTTCGAGTCCTTTCATGTTTATTTCGTGTTTTGGGGTAAATAACAGTGTTTTTGGAAGATTTGGAGTGAAAATTGCCGTGCAGGAAATTACCATGTTTTGAAGATTTGCTGGAGCAAAGAAACGAGTGCTGGAGCATGCCGAGCTGGGTTAGCTCCCAGTCAACTTTAGTCAAAGTTGCGGGATGACGTGGAAAAATCTATTTCTACTGATCTGGACTTGCGAAAAAAGCAGATTTTCACCCATTTTCTCCAAGGATAATTTGGGAATGTGCCAAAAAGGGAAACCTAGAAATTGGGGGAGGTATAAAAGCTAATTTTTTAGGGGAGAAGGAGAGCCCCATTTTTCATTTCACTTCATCTCCCCCAAAATCGTAGAGAGAGAATCAGCTGGGGGAGAGGAAGAGCAGCTGGGGGAAGTGAAGGATCGAGGAAGGCGACGGGTTTTGAGCTGCAGCTCCACCACCGAAGAGAGGGACGGCTAGGGAATCGAGGAATCCTTCCTATTGCTGCTCAATCTAAGGGGGAATCCTTGTTTCTTCCTCTTATCTTGAATTTCCCTGTTTTGAATTATGAAATTTAGTTTCTAATACATGAATCTAGCTCTTACCCTTGTAAATATGAGCTAATTTAGTTGACCATGGCTATGGATGAACTTGCTTGAGTTGAATGGATTGTTATGCATTGTGAATGGAATGGAGTTTTGAATATTTTGGTGGTTTAATTCTTAAAATTACAACTCTTGTGGGAGCTTGAATGTTTGTGATTCACGCTTAGCTTAGATTTAGAAAAATTGAGGCTAAGAGTAGAAACCCCAAATATTGCACACTTCATGCATAGGAATATGTGGTTTTGTGTTTGTAAAAATGCCTAGGAGAGTGAAAATTGGTGCTGAATCTAAATTGAATTGGGCATAGGAATATGTCAATTAATTTAGAAAAGGCTATCTCACCTATTTTGGAAAATCTAGTTGAGAACTATAGTTGGCAGCAACTTTACTCTGTGCTGTAGCAAAATATCTGTAGCAAGTGATTCCATAGCCTAAGTCATTTTTATCGTTGATTAAAAAGAAATTGTCCGATCCAGTTTTTCCCATTTTCCCCTGTTTTATGGTCATCCCCTGTTTTATGTTTTTTGTCAATTCCTTGTTAATTCATGCCTAGGACAATTAAACAAACCAAATCATTTTCCCTCATCAATTAAACCGAGCTGAGTGTTTGTGCACCTTTACTCCTTCCCTGTGGAATCGATACTCGGAGAATACTCCGTTTTATATTACTTGTGATAGTGTGCACTTGCATTAGTGTGTGTCACATACACGAACATATATCCGCATCTTGGGTAACAGCAGTTCGTGTAGTACCGCCTGAGACTGGGTTTAGGTAACCATATCCGAGTAATAAGATGGGGACATTCCCTGAGGAGCTCAATAACATTCATCGTGCCGAAGTCCTGCAGGCTGATTAAGTTCAGACACGAGTGATAAGGATTGAGTGGTACTACTCAGGAATAATAAGATATTAATTAATTGTAGTTAGAGCTTGTCAGAGGCTCCGATTAATTAATGGATGTCCGGTAACCTTAAATATGGGGATTCTCAATTAATTCAGCCCGTTCTCATAACGTGGTAATAAAGGGGAAGGTCAGTATTAATTCTGTGGTGAAAAAGAATTAATATTAATTAATTAATTGTGTCCTGGGTTGTGGACATGGGAATTAATTAATTTATAGGCCCACTTTATTATTTGCATTAGGTCCCAGGTCTGGCCCAAGGAAAGTGTGCTGAATTGAGCCCAGTAGCCCATTAGGGATAAAACCCTGGGTCTATAAATAGACCACTCTCTCTGGAAACCCTAGCTAACTTGTGTGATTATTCAAATCAGTCAAAACCCTAGGGCAGAGAGAGAGGGGGCGCTGACTTCATTGTCAGAATGAGGAGAATTTCGATTCTGGTCCTGCTCAAGCCACAGATCTACAGAGTCCTCATCAGTAGTAGATCTGATCAGCACCGGGATATATATCTGAAGATCTAATCTGGAGAACAATAGATTTCTTTCTTCCCTTTTGTTTTTCGATTTTTAATCTAAGAAATTAGAGATCTAATTTCTTATTCCGCAGATAAAATCGGATTGCGTGGTTGAATTCAAGTTGGAAATTCAAACGCAAAAGATCGGTTCAGACCCGGCAGAATTACGGTAATTCTCAATCCACAATATTGTATTAAATTCATAGGAGCATCCTAGGTTTTATCTTGTATTTAATTATGCATAAAATCCATAAATCGATTCGGTTCAAATTGGTTTTGGTGATTCGGTTCACGGGAAAACCCTATAATTGGTATCAGAGCCAGGTTCTTGATTTATGGCTCTTTTGTGTATAATTAAATTCAATATTCATGTATGTATGAATTTATTGTTGTGGATGATTTTTGTTCCTCGTGGCAACCCGTGTGATTCAGCCCGCGGTGGTTTATCCGAGTAGGGCTGAATTGTTTTTGTAAAATCACGAGAAAATCCGTGATTAGTGTAGATTTGAAAAATTGTTATAAAATAGATTTTCTGTAATTTTTCAAATTATGTAATTGGAAGGGTCGAGGACGAAGAACGAAGACGGAGCCGACGGAGGGCCGGCAAGGACACGGCGGACGTCAGCATGCGGCGCGGCAAGCGCGCGGCAGGGGTGTGCAGCACGCGCACGGCGCGCGCGGTGCGTGGGCGCTTGCGAGCCCGCTGGGCGAGGGCACGCGGCGGCGGGGTCCAGCGGCGGCGGGCGGCGATTGGCTGGCGACGGCGGTGGTCGTCGTCGGCTGATGCTGTCCCGTCGCTGTGGCTCATGTTTTGGTGGTTTGTGCCATCTTATGTAAACCCTAGGGTTTGCATTAGGGTTAGGGCAAATCATCAAATCACAAAGGCCTAAATCCCAAAAGATTTGGTGAATCAAGATTTGGAGGCCCTTGAAGATTTGGGAAGATTTGAAAAAATTTGGAATTATCCAAATTAAATTCAAATTTAAATTGTAATAGATAGAATTTATTTTTCTATTTTTTTTGGGCCACGAGGAATTTTTGTTTGTCTTAATTGTCCTCGTATGATATGTGATTTATTCATGTGCGCAATTAAACATGTGTAGATAATAGGAAAAACATGATTTATCACTTTTATTATTTACAACTTTCCAAGCATGCTTATGTGATTAATTTCTTGTTGGATTATAATTTGAGAATTTTTGGACTTGTATTATTAAATGCAAAAATTTGGGAAATATAATGACAAAGAAATTTTGTGTGCGCATAAAGAAACCTTTTAAAAGAAAAATACTAAGCATATTTTTTAATTAAAATCAATAGACCTCCACAAAGCGGTCCTAGGTTGTAAGTGTATCTCTCGTTCTAGTAAACGTCTACGAGTGTAGCTTGCTAGTTCGTAGAGGTGCATGGGTACGGTTGTTGGGATTTCTAGACAAAAAATTTAAATCATGTGAATAGTTGGAGGGTTTTGCGTAAACGTCTACGAGTGTAGCTTGCGTAGATCTCTTTCACAAGTATTCTAGGATTGATTTAAATTATGGATAACAAAAGCTTTAAGGGCTGTGCGGTATGGTTAAGTGCCATGCTAAACTGTCTCTTTTGGCCGGAGTTAAATTTGTGGTTAATTGCTTAGAAGAATCTTAGAATATAATGCAAGAATTGCATCCCTGTTCTTGAGATATGGCTTGGTCTAAGGTTTTCACTAATTATTAATTTCTAGTGTCAAAAGCTTCCTGACATGGTAGTGAAATTAAATGGATTGGGGCTTAAAACCCGAAGTTCTGGTTGAGGGTGACATCGTAAACGTCTACGAGTGTAGCTTGCGGTGGGAACTCTTGGGCAATTAGTGGAAAACATTTGTATTTGATTTATTAAAAGATTTTCAATGCATTTGTTTTCGAAGTTCTACATGTATGTTCTTATTTAAGATTCTTTATTGTTTCAGATATGTCTATTTCTAATGTCATCTCTGGCACAAAACACTCTAACTGGTCCAAACTTCCTGGAATGGAAGCGCAATCTCGAGTGCCTCCTGATTGCAGAAGAATATATGTTCGTTCTGCAAGTACTTCGTCCCGAAGTGCCAACTGCTGAATCCAGTCAAATGGATATAGACTTTTATGACAAGTGGGAGAAATCGAACAATGTAGTCAAGTGCTACATGATGACCACTATGTCGAAAGTCTTACAGCAGCAGCATCAGCACCATAGGGATGCCTATGACATCATGACGAGTCTGGAGGCGACCTATGGGGAAACTTATAGAGCCGTCAGGTTCAATCTCATGAGGGAAATCATGAGTAAGAAAATGACTGATGGCACCTCAGTGAGAGAGCACGTAGTTACCATGACTCACCTCATGGATGAACTAATTGTGCATGGTGGAGGTATCGACGGTGAGGCTAAGGTCGATATCATACTGAACTCTCTACCCAAGTCCTTTGAGAGTTTTAGGCTAAATATTGTCATGAACAAGAAAGAGTATACTCTTAACGAGTTGCTCAATGCCTTGATGGCAGCGGAATCGTTCATGAACCCTCAGAAGGTTGCCTTGGCCACTTTTGGTAATCTCTCTGTTGTACCCAAAAGTATGAAGCGGAAGAAAGGGATTAAGAAATGGGCCAAGAAGACACCTGTGAAGGATGATGGGGCTTGGAAAAAGCCTAAAGTGGCAACTGAAAGGGACAGGTGCTTCAGGTGTGGTAAGAAAGGACACTGGAGGAAAGATTGTCAAGCCAACAAAGCTAGACAAGGTATGCCATTTTGCATGTATAACTGTAAGCATGATTAGAGTCCGTTGTTGCTCTCCTAAAGCTATAAGCACTGACTTATTGATCATGTTGTTGTACTTTGCAGGGGACCGTGCCGACAAGGCTGGTGAGTGATGGAAAGAAGATACCAAACTGGATGAAGGCAACGTCTTAGGATGGAGCTTCATGGAGTTTTCTTTTCTTTATGTTTTGATGAATTAAGTACATTTGAGAGTTTATTTGTTGGCCGTGGTTTAACGGCAGAACAAATTTTATCAACTTTTATGGATATTTGTTATTTATGATTTTATCATTGGTAGTAACAATGTTATCCGTTATGGAATGTTGATTTACAATCTCTATGTTACTTCGATCAAAACATGTCCTTTGTATTGCATGTAATTCATCCGTAATTGATAATCCTAGAAAGAGAAAACTTACTTCTTCTGATGAGGATCTTACATATCTCTGGCACTTGAGACTGGGTCACATCAGCTTGAAGCGGATTCAAAGACTTGCAGATGACGGTACATTGGACTGTGGTTAAAGAGACAGCAGACTTGATAGACGGACTGTATACTATGTAATAGCTTAGTTATGCTTTGAGTATAAATGGGAGATTGATGGGTTTTTTATACTGAAAGCATTTATTATAATGAGTATACAACGGTTTATTTCTCCAATTTGTTAACAATCTTACATGTATGAACAATGGTATCCTCTTGTCTCACTGATAGGGACGATCATACGGTGTGTTGTAGATCGCAGAAGACAGTATGATCACTTGACCTAGTGAGACATAAACTTGATCACAGTCGAGACAACGTATGAGGATACGTCTGTCCGGATGGCTGCGACATTGTCGGAATAAGTAATCTATCTTGGTTACTTGACATGCTGGTACGCAGAGGTGGCGTATTGATGGACCGCGGTGAGATATATTCATTTGTCTGACATCAGCGAATACAAGATCTTGTTATATTGATTGAGTACAAACCCTAACGAAGGTTCAGGGGTTTGCACGGGTTGACTGTTGCTTTGACTTGCCATGGTGGAGAGCCTAAGTAACGTGCTCGTATATCCGCATCTTGGGTAACAACAGTTCGTGAAGTACCGCCTGAGACTGGGTTTGGGTAACCATATCCGAGTAATAAGATGGGGACATTCCCTGAGGAGCTCAATAATATTCATCGTGCCAAAGTCCTGCAGGCTGATTAAGTTCAGGCACGAGTGATAAGGATTGAGTGGTAGTACTCAGGAATAATAAGATATTAATTAATTGTAGTTAGAGCTTGTCAAAGGAACAGTCACGAATTCTTCCACACGTGGAATCCGAGCTGATGGATCATGGAAATAGAAAGATATTTGAATTAGCTTTCCAATGCAAGTGGAATCGGGTCAATCAGAGTTCGGGAGCAAAAGTTATGGCCAAAATCGTGAGACTGCGCAGACAGAGGTTTTTGTGTCTAGAGACAAGATTTGTGTCGAGAGACAGGATTTGTGTCGACCGAAATAGAGGTCAAAACTCTGGAAACTTGTGATCTGCAATCCTGTCGACTGAGAGGATTTGTGTCGATCGACACGGAGGCCCGAAAAAGCTGTTTTGGGCCTGTTTTGGGCCTGTTTTGGCAGTTTTTGCTATTTTTACCCAATACTCAAATTAGGTCTTCTTCCCCCTCTATAAATATGAACTCTTAGGAACGAAAATTATACAGTTTTTCCTTGGATTTTCCTTGTAAGTTCATTAATTAAATGTTTCTTTATTTTCTAGTCATGATTTGTGTTGGGATTATATACTGAAAGCATATATGATTAAGTGTTTCGTACACTGGTCTTCATATATGTTGCCACATCAATGCTCGCTGTCTGATGGAACAAACATACAACGAACCATAATATCCTATTATCTCGCCTATAGGGATGATCATATGTTGTGTAGGAGATCACAGAGGATCATATGGATCGCTTGACCTAGCGAGATATAAACAGTATCACAGCTGAGACGGTCCCTGGATAGGCTGTCGGTCTAAGCTGCGGCACATCGGTTCATAAGTGGGCTTATCCTAGCTACTTGATGTGTCGGTACATGGTTATGTATTGATGGGATCAACAGTGGGATGTGCCATTCTCATTGACATATGAATGAGCCAGATCCCTAACATACTTCCTATGATCTTAAACCTAACTGAAGGATAAGGGGCACACACAGATTGACCGCACTTTGATTTACCATGGTGGCGAGTCTTACATGTACTCTTATACCCGTATTTTGGGTGTTGGCAATTTGTGTGTGGCCTGCTTAGTTTGGACGTTTAGGTAAGCATATCCGTTTCAGGATGGTGACATTCCCTGAGGAGCTCACAAGGTTCATTATGCTAAACCCTGCAGGTTGAATTATTTAATTCAGGCATAAGTGAAAAAGGGTGAGTGGCATTACTCAGGAAATAAGAGATTAATTAATTGTGGCTGATTGTCATAAGCCAAATTAATTAATGAATGTCTAAAACCTTAAATATGTGGATCATGTTAGTTTGGTGCAACCCGTTCCTAATAACGTGGTAATAAAGGGGCGAGTCAGCATTGTTACCGTGGTGAAGGTTAAAACAATGTTTTATTAATTAATTATGTTCTGGGTTGAACAAGGAAGGATTAATTAATAAAGAGGGCCCACTTTATTATTTGCATCTGATCCCTGGTCTGGCCCATTAATTGCTCACAGCCCATTAGGGTTAGGGTTTCTCAAAACCCTAACACTATATAAGGCCTTCTCTCCATCAGATCAAGTTAGACTTTCAGTGTAATCAGTAAATTGAGAGAGAACGGCGGCGGCTGATCCGGTGGGAGGAACTTGATCGATTCCTCCAGATCTCGGATTCAACTTGGTAGATAATCCTCACCAGATTTCCAAGGAGCAAGGGAACAGATCAGAAGATCAGATCTGTAGGAACAACTGTTCATCGTCGGCATTCAGATTCAGATCCAAATCTATTTCATCGTTATTGGCTCCGATCTAGATCTGTAGATCAAACGGTGAAATCAGGTATTCTCTAGATCCATCCTCTGCAATTAATATTGTAGGAGCATGCATAGGATTCGCATGGTTTATTTAATTGAAATTTATTCCTGGTATCCTAAGAACGATCCTTGGCAAGAAATTCATAGTGGCAACTCGTGTTGTTCATCGTAGACTCAAGCCCTACAATTGGTATCAGAGCCAGGTTGATGTTCTTAGGCTCTATCTTGGATAAATTGAAATTAAATGAATATGTATGTTCATGGATGGATTTAAATTGTCGTGGATGTTTTTGTTCTCGTGGCCTTCTCGTTTTTGGATCTGTTTTTTCACCACGAGAAAATCCGTGGTTAGATTTAATAGGGAAAATCATGTAATAGACTTAGATCTATTTTTGTATTTTCTATTTTTTTAAATCTGTAAAATTGAGATCCGAAAGAACGAAGAACGATGAACGAAGAAGACGACAAGGATCAGGGTTCAGCCACCCATCAGATCTCGCCGGCGGCGGCAGCGACCACGGCGGCGGTGAGCGGCTGCAACGGGTGGCGGCGGCGGGCAGGTACTCTGCCTGCGACTGGGCCACACCCTAGGGCTCGTTGCTGCTGCTGCTCGTAATTCCGGCGAGCTCCCACGTCCACCTCGACGCGCGTCCGGCCGGTAAGCTTCCAGATCTGGTCGGGAAGTGGCAGACGGCACTGCAGAGGGTGGCGGCGGCGAGGATTCCTTCCTCGTGGCTGGGCCGCGCCTTCGCTGGTCTTCGCGTCCTCCTTCTCTGTCAATGATGGAGGCGACGCGGACGAGGCTGCGCGACGCCGGTGTGTCGCGGTGGAGGGGTTGCAGGGTGTGGCTGGTGTCACGGGCGGAAAAGGCGACCGCTGCTGCTGCGTCGCGAGTCGCCGACGATGCGGTTGGTTCGCGTAGCCGGTGGTGACGTGCCGGGCAGGGCCGCGCAACCCCTGCGCGCGGCAGCTCCCTCGCGTGCGAAAGATGCTGCTGCGTCGGGTACCGCACACGCCGGAGATGGCGACACGGGTGGCTGGATCCGGCGGTGGGGCTGAGCGTGGGCGATGGGCTGGACGCAGGTTCCGGCCGCAGGTGGCGGCTGGAAAGGCGGCGGCGGCGGCTGGCTGCTAGGGTGGCGGCTAGGGTTTGTGAAACTAGGGTTTGCAAAACCTAGGGTTTCCAAGCCCGGGCCAGAAATTGGGCTTCTCAGCCCGGAGGCGGCCCGCAGTCTGAAAATTAGGGTTTGGCTGCTGTTTGGGCCAGAAACCCTAATTTGAAGCCCAATTGCTGTTGAAGCAATTCAAATCAGATTTCAAGTCAAAAGGAGACCCAGTTTGAATATTTGTATTGGAATTAAATCTTGTAATAGTTAGATTTAATTTATTTCGGTTGTAATCGCATCTGAGAGGCCACGAGAATTTATTTGTTTATTTATTTATTCTCGTAATGATGTGATTTATTATGTGCGCACTAGTAAATAATAGGAAGCATGATTATTTTCTTTAATTATTTACTGTTATAAGCATGTTGCAATTTAATTTTTGAGCATGTCTTATGTGATTTATTTTATGTTTTAAATTGTGTCTATAAATTCCGGGATCATATTAATTTATGATGGAATTTTGGGTGTGACATAATTTATGGGAACATAAAATAATGTGTGCGCATGAAACCTTTAGAATTAAAAATACTAAGCTGGATTTTGGTTCTTTTCTAACCAAGATCATTAGACCTCCACAAATACGACCTCTCATTGGAAGTGGGGCATCTCGAAGCGTAAACGTCTGCTTGGGCAGCTTGCGTTAGAGGTCCCTCACCAGTTCCAATGCGATGAGGTTTCCAAATAAAACACTTATTTTAAGATGAGAAGTGGGAGCCTCTGAGCAAACGTCTGCTGGGGCAGCTTGCATTGAGACAACTTTCACTGGTCTCTAAGATTAATCTAAGTGGGATAACAAAGGATGTAAAGGGCATGCAGTATGGGTCGAGTACGTATGCTAAATCGCCTTTTATCATCCGGAGTTAGGCTTGTGGTTACTTTGGCTTAGATGTTGCCTGGAGTATCACTCTTTTGAGAGGTCCCTGCTCCGGATAGGTGAACATGGTCTTGAGATCTCCAATATTAATTTCTTTTGCTTAAGATACCTGGCATGTTAAGAAATTAAAGGATCATTTTGGTCTGGTTGAGCGTTTGCTGTAAACGTCTGCTGGGGCAGCTTGCAGTAAATTAGCTTGGGCAATTGGAGGGAACAAATTGCATTATTTTATCTAAAGGTTCTATGCAAATTTATTTCAATTGTTCGTAGTATGTGCTTACTTTAATTCGCTTATTTGTTTTCAGATATGTCTATTATTGCATCGCTCATTAATTCAATCGTACACAATTCCTTGACTGGTACAAATTTTCCTGGATGGAAAAGTGACATTGTCAAGCTCTTGGATTCATTTGGACATTTGTTTGTTCTGCAAACTCCCTGTCCGAGTTCGCCGACCGATAAATCTTCCGATGAGGAGCGTGCACAGTATCACATGTGGATGTGGTCGAATGGCATGGCCAGACAATATATCTTGGCTGGTATGTCAGATGCACTGCGTCCTCGTTATAGTGATGTATGGCTTGCGCGTGACATTATGCGACGTCTTGACTTAGCATATGGCGGACTCGATGGACATGCAAGATCCAGTCTTATCAAGCGTATTGTAAGACAGAAAATGGGTCAGAACTGTTCGGTACGTGAGCATGTGGAATCGCTCATCCAACTCATAGATGAGTACACATTAATGGGTGGTCAAATTGATAATGATGTCAAAGTTGACTTGATACTCAACACGTTACCGAAGTCATCAAATGACTTCGGT
>JAPKLW010004616.1:0-10609 GCA_026898455.1 Plectranthus barbatus
TGATTTGATTAGTACTGACACTCTACTTGATATGACAGATGGATCCTCACGACGCCAGAGTTGTACATTTTCGTTCTCACCTTCGCTTCACTGAGGAGGGACTAGCCTTTGCATTGATGATGTATCTCGCTGAGTGGGAGACCGTGGAGCACCTCGGTGTGGGAGGATACGAGGCGATGGATCGAGTCGTAGAGTTAGTGCCAGATCGATGGACCCAATGGGTCCGACAGACTGCCTTCTTTTATTGCTATAGGAGGGCAGACACTAGGGAGTGGGTCGGATTATTTAGACCGTTTATGGAGGAGCTGATTCAGCAGGTACTTGCTACGGGTAGCCCACCTCCTGGGCCATGGATTGACATTCCGACACCATTGGTGTTGGATCCACCACCATTCCAGGTAAGAGCACCGATTCCGACACCACAGCCGCCGCTCGGACTACGCCTTTACCCTATACAAAGTTATTGCCTCCGCACCCTTACGATGGGGCATTCGGGGCTCTTCCATTACAGGCACCTGACCTGTATGCTTTTGCTGATCATATCGACGAGCCTCCAGCGCCGGAGTACGTGCCTGCACCCCAGGTACCGTTCCTGCCATACCCTTGGGAGCAGGAGATTGACCAGGTGATTCTACAGCCGGCTGCAGATCCCGCTGACGCCGCATCAGCATACTACTCTGGCGGGGACGAGCAGTCAGAGCCTATGCAATTGATGGTAATAGAGATGAAGGAAACTTGGCAGGTATGAGCATTATCAATAACGTACCAGTCATAGTGTTATTCGATACGGGAGCATCCCTTTCTTTCATATCATCAACTTGCATTGATGCATTCCAACTTAAGGTAGAAAGAAGTAGAAAAGAACAGACAGGAATTAAGAGTAGCTATGCCTTCAGGAGATATGACTACCACTACTCTAGGTTGTCGCGATTTGGAAATCCAAATAAGTAATCATAAAATAATTATAGCCGAACTAAACGTCCTAAATCTACACGATGTGGACGTGATAGTCGGAATGGATTGGTTGTCAGAATACAAATCTACGATTTTGTGTAGAGAACGAAAGGTTGTTCTTTTCCAACCAACTGGAGAAGAAACCTGTCTGTATGGATTCAAAAGGAATCAAAGAGTACCTGTAATATCAGTACTCCAAGCCGTAAAACTAATACGGAGACCTGAGAATCAGGCATTTCTGGTTTACTTAGAAAAGGAAGAGAAGCCAGAAATTTTAGTTAATGATGTACCAGTAGTTAGGGAATTTGAAGACGTCTTTCCAGAAGAATTACCAGGCTTGCCACCAGATAGGCAAGTGGAATTCGTGATTGACCTGGAACCAGGAGCAGCACCGATTTCCAAGGCACCCTATCGAATGGCACCAAAGGAACTTCAAGAGCTGAAGGTACAATTACAAGAACTTTTAGACTTGGGATTCATAAGGCCAAGTGTATCACCTTGGGGAGCCCCAGTCTTGTTCGTGAAGAAGAAGGATGGATCGATGAGGATGTGCATCGATTACAGGGAGCTGAATAAGCTAACCCTGAAGAACAGATACCCCTGCCCAGAATTGATGATTTGTTCGATCAATTAAAAGGAGCCAGCGTGTTCTCAAAGATAGATCTTCGATCAGGATATCACCAGCTGAAAATTCGGAAGGATGATATACCTAAGACAGCTTTCAGAACAAGGTATGGCCACTACAAATTTGTAGTGATGCCATTTGGACTCACAAATGCCCCAGCGGTATTCATTGATTTGATGAATAGGGTGTTTCACCCTTATCTAGACAATTTTGTCTTGGTATTCATCGATGATATCCTTGTTTACTCCAAAGACGAGGGAGAACACGAGCAACACTTGAGAACCGTTCTGCAGACACTCAGGAATGAAAAATTATACGCCAAATTCAGCAAATGTGAATTCTGGCTTAAAGAAGTGACTTTCCTTGGTCACATTGTGTCAGCTGAAGGAATCAAGGTGGACCCTGCTAAGATACAGACGGTGATAGAGTGGAAATCACCCACTACACCGAATGAAATTCGAAGTTTTCTCGGATTAGCAGGTTACTACCGAAGGTTCATAGAAGGTTTCTCAAAGATAGCGAAACCAATGACACGACTACTACAGAAAGGAATCAAGTTCGAATGGACAAAAGAATGCGAAGAGAGCTTTCAAAAGCTAAAAAAACTTCTGACGACAGCACCAGTTTTGGCAGTTCCAGAGGCAGATAAGAATTATGAAATATATACAGATGCCTCTAAGAATGGGCTTGGCTGCGTATTGATGCAAGATGGCAAAGTGATAGCCTACGCATCAAGACAGCTTCGACCGCATGAATTGAACTATCCAACGCATGATCTGGAGCTAGCAGCAGTGGTTCACTCTCTCAAAATCTGGAGACATCACCTATATGGTGTGAAATGTGCCATATTCACGGATCACAAGAGCTTGAAATATTTTTTCGAGCAGAAGAACCTGAATATGAGACAGAGACGATGGTTGGAACTAGTCAATGACTACGATCTAACAATCAATTATCACCCCGGAAAGGCAAACTCAGTGGCTGACGCCTTAAGCCGAAAAGGTACTGCACAATTGGTATCTTTAATCACAAAGAAGGAACAGCGGATCAAGGACTTTGAAAGACTGCACCTGGAAATTGTCTCACCTTCGATGAGAGAAAGGTGCGAAATGGCAGCTTTAAGTGTTGTGCCAGATTTAAGGAGAAGGATTATTGAGGCACAACGGAAGGATGACGAAATTGAGAAGCTTCGTCAGAAAATCAGGATGGAAAAAGCCAAAGATTACAGTGAAGCACCTGATAACGCACTAATGCACAAAGATAGAATTCTTGTGCCAAAAGGTGCAGAACTCAGGAACGAAATCATGAGCGAGGCTCATGACACGCCATATACAGCCCACCCTGGTAGCACTAAAATGTACCAGGATCTGAAAGGAAACTTTTGGTGGTACGGCATGAAGAATGATGTGGCCATGTATGTCTAGAAATGCCTGGCGTGTCAACAGGTAAAAGCGTGACATCAACGGCCATATGGGAAATTGAAACCATTAGATATCCCGGAATGGAAATGGGAACATATAGCCATGGACTTTGTCACAGGCTTACCGCGATCCCAGAAGGGTAACGATGCCATTTGGGTAATCGTGGATCGTCTGACGAAGAGTGCTCATTTCTTGCCAATCCGAATAACACACGGATCAGACAAACTGGCACAACAATATGTCAAAGAAATAATCAGGTTACATGGAGTGCCAGTAACTATTACCTCCGATCGAGATGCGAGGTTTACGTCCAGATTCTGGACTAGTCTGCAAAAAGAGCTGGGAACCCGTCTAAATTTCAGTACGGCTTTTCACCCGCAGACTGATGGTCAATCAGAGAGGACTATTCAAACCCTCGAAGATATGCTGAAAACGGTCGTTTTAGACCAAGGAGGAAGTTGGGAGCCAATTTTACCACTGATTGAGTTCGCTTATAACAACAGTTATCAGGCGACCATCGGCATGGCTCCGTATGAAGCTTTATATGGGAGGAAGTGTAGATCTCCACTTTACTGGGATGAAGTAGGAGAAAGGAAAATACTTGGGCCAGATGCTATTGGCGAAATGATTGAAATTGTCAGACAAATAAGAGAAAGAATCAAAGAGGCTCAGAGTAGACAAAAGTCATACGCAGATACACGAAGGACTGAACTGCAGTTCGAGGTTGGAGACAAAGTATTCTTAAAGGTCTCACCGTCGAAAGGCATTATCAGGTTCGGTGTAAAAGGAAAACTACGGCCTCGATTCATAGGTCCCTATGAAATTCTGGAGCGAATAGGCCAAGTCGCTTATCGCTTGGCTTTACCGCCAAATTTGGGAAACGTACATAACGTTTTTCACGTGTCACAATTGAGGAAATACATATACGATCCAAGTCATGTGATGCGTCAAGAAGTCACGCTAAATCCGGACTTGCGTTATGAAGAAAAGCCAATAGCAATACTGGACAAGAAGTTCCAAGAGCTGAGGACAAAGTCTATTCCACTAGTGAAAGTCCTGTGGAATCACCACGAACAAGAAGAAGCTACGTGGGAACTTGAGGATAAAATGAAGGAAAAGTATCCTGAATTATTTGGAAACCCCTAGCAAATTTCAGGGACGAATTTTTTTTTAGGTGGGGTGAATGTAATATCCTAGAAATAGATTAATGCTTAAATTGTTAAATAAAAGTTTATATCTACAAAGTAAAAATAAAAATTTAGATACATAAATTAAATCTTCATGAATTTTTCTCCACATGCTACATACCTAAGCCTATTATCTAGAAGAGAAGTGTGAGGAGGGAGCAAGGAAATCTCCCTAAAGATTACATACATGCAAGTTGAAGATAAATGAAGATGTGGGGGAGAGAAATTTCAATCAAGGCAAGGAATGAGAATTTATTTCAGAGATATCACCTAAGATTTTACAACGTGCTAGCCTAAGAGAAATTTAAAGCGGCGGAGACCTGAACTAAATGAAGTCTGCTGCCCAGCCCCTATTTAAACCCTCCTGTGCAACACACTCCAACTACACTTGTTCACCCCACTTTCTGGTAACCCTCCGGCGAACTTCTCGCCGTGCCATCACCACCCTCATAAAGCTTGTACTTCAGTGATCACGCAACAGTTGAGAACACGCAATTCCATCGTGAAACGAGGGAGAAATCGCTGTCCGAAGTCGCTGCAGCGATCAGTCGGAATTTCCGAACCTTCCAACTGCACCTGTTCATCACCAAATTCCGGCATCATTCCGGCAAAATTCCGACTCACCACCACCACCCACTCGAAGCATATATTACGTAGTTTACACAGCAACTGAGAACGCCCGTTTTTGTCGAGAAACGAAGGAGTTATCGCCATCCGAAGTTGCTGCAACGGTAAGTCGGGGTTTCCTCAGCATTATTTATAACTCAATAAATTGACGATGAAACTTAGATTGGCTTATATATACGTGTTCCTCAGGAAAGCAGGAGCATTTTGATACCCATCCCCGGCCGACCCACCCACCAGAGCGCCGCCGCCGCAGCCGTGAAAAAAATCAGCGAGGTGAGCCCGTCGCCTCCTTGTTCTCAGCTGATTCAGTTTTCCGACGAGTTATGGTGCATTACATGGTCTTGGGTCGATGTAGAGTCGGATGGGATAGGTGACGGAAGTCGGAGTCGCTGGGGCAGAGCCGGCAGAACTCGCAAACTGCTGCTGCTCCGAGCCGCTGCTGTTTCATCTCCGACACCGGTCGGCGTGGCTGAGTCGACCGATGGGTTCGGTAACGATCGAAGCTGCCGGTGGCGAGAAGACGGCTGCCCTGCTTCCTGTTTTTCCTTCTCTGCGTATATATATATATATATATATATATGTGTGTGTGTAATAAGAAGTGAAGAACTCTTTTCCCGTAAAACACACACTCACACTAAAAACACATACATATTTATTACTTTTAACGCGCACACACACGTGAATACTTATATATATATATATATATTATTATATTATTATAATATTATATTAATACACCACACACACACACATATATATATATATATATATATATATATTATTATTATTACACACACACATATATATATATTATTTTATTATGATGATTTATTATATTAACTTAGTTTATATTTGTGTAACTTGTTCAATTAGCTAATTGATTATGTCAATTAGATTTAACAACATTTCAAGTGTTTATAAATGTTGTAAATTATATAATTAAATTAGACACGGAGTTAAATTATTTAAAGCATTATCGATTATGGGTTTAACTGTTTAATATATATATAACCGTATTAAATTTAAGTTAGTTCGTTGACCATAAATTTATATAGTTGTGCTTGGTTGAAGTCACATACATGTTTCAAGGGGATAAATTGTTTAGAAAGGTTATCGAGTTTCATGCATGCCTTGATATACGAGGAGTGAGTGTTGAATCGTCTGTTGTCAGTCAAGTCCAGTCAGTAGAACCAAAAACCTGAAATCCTAACACAATAACTAAAAGCTAATTAATTAGAATATAAATTCTAACGTATTTCTATGTTGTATTGATGTTTGAAGGAATCACAAGGAATCATCAACGCTCATCAACTCTATAAACTCATCTCAAATTCATACGCTCTTGAAAAGGTGGGGACTATTTCGGTAAAAATCCAAAAATTGTCTTTTCGAGCTTTAAGCTCATTTTTCCAAAATGTGTAATAAAATGTTTTTGTTTTAAACTGACTGTCTATGCCAAATGTTTTTGTGATGTCATATCTGAACCTCTGGTTGATTAAACTCCTGGAGAGATAAATTTATAGGGTCTGAACCGAGTACCAAGGCTCGCGCTAAACCTTATAAATGTTGAAGAGGATTGTTATCCTATGAACGTCGAGCCATTAGCTCCGTAATTCTCAGGTCCCTCAGCTGGAGTGCTGACACCTCAAGGTGTGATAAGGAGAGGTACGAGGTACCTATAAAATCGATCGGGTCTCACACGTACGCCCTGAGATCAGTGCACTAATTGATGACAGTGAGAGGGAATCATACTATTCTCAGCTGTTCATCGTAACTCGGAAGTAGGTCAACTTCCAGTTACAAAACGGTAAAACAGATATGACTTCATACTAAAATTGCCTGCAGGGAAAATATAAATGTTTTAGGAATTCGCGTTATTTTCAACAAAACCCGTGAATTTCCTGTGTGTGTGGCATAGCTTTCATACTTATAAATGTACATTTTCGGGCATGTTTCCACATGGTACATTAGTACTCAGCCCCTCGCATTATTTCTAAAATGTGTAGGTTAAAAGGCCAGAGCGAGGAAGAGGAGGTGTGAAGGCGCTGAAGCAGTGATTACTAATACAAATAAGAGCAAGATCGTGAGATATGCATCTTCATATGCATATCTCCTCTACGTAACTTTCCGCTGCAGTGAACCTCTGAAACTATAATTTCTTTCCTCTTGATAAATTGAGAATTTACCTTAATCATGTAATAACTTGTTGGATATTATTTCTTTCTGTTATTTTTTTTATTGCATGAATGCGTTGGTGACAACTATTTCGTTCATTTTGTTTAATTCATACAACCAATTGAAGTTTTATTGTTAAATTGACCAACGCCACTGTAGCGTTCCCAAACAAATCAGAAAGGAAAATCGGGGCGCTACAGGTTGGGTGGTTAGTCCCTTTTGGTTTCGGCACAATAATCAGTGATTGTAGTGGAATTAATATTTTATTGATCTAAGAATATTTTTTTTTCATTTTACGAAAGGGGACTAATATGAAGGGACAGACAAAAATAAAAAAAGGGACGAATCTGGCGGGCGAGAGGGAGTATTTAAATTGCTCCCGGATCGCACTCGGTCACTCATGGGTTAACCAATAATTTCATATATTGTTTTTAATTTTTTTAAAACTTAGATCGCTCTCGAGTTGCACTCGATCACTCTTGCACTTGATCGTTGTAACGCCTCCAACTGACCTTCCCAATTTGAGGTCGCGTTACATTGATGTTTCAGGTTTTATCAGACACCTCTTTGCTCAATAATAAATATGCGGAAGAATTTAGTAATAAAAGAGATTTATAAATAATAGTAATTCGTACTTCAAGTCATGAGTTTAAGTTTAAGCATTTTTAACAGTACACAAGTCTGGGAAGGAAAGATCAGAGAGTGTAGCAGCGTGTGTGATGCGTGGCGGAGATATGCATATGGAGATGCATATCTCAGGATCTGTAAGTTTACAAAATATAAGCTGCTCTGTTTACACCTCCGCTCGCCATCCATGCCGCTCAACCTGCGTATTTTAGAAATAATACGAGGGGCTGAGTACTAATGTACCCAATGGAAAACATGCCCGAAAACATACATTATATAAGAGACATGCTATGCAACTCACACAGATAGACACGGGGTTTTGTTGAAAAGAACCGTGCTATCAAAAATCATTTTATTTTATGCGCATCTAAGTATGTTATTATATCTGTTATCATAGTTGTAACTGGAAGCTGGCCCACTTCCAAGTTACGATGATTAGTTAGGAATGATTCAACATTCAACTTACTATCATCTAAGTGCACAAATCTCGGTACATTCTTCGAGATTCGATCGCATTTTGTCATTCACTTTCTCACAGACTTACAATTCAATCACATCAACCAAACTTTCATACCAAGGCATCAAACCTTCACGATTAATAAGAGTAGCGCATGTACTAACATTACATGGTTCTTGTCTTATCAATAACTCTCTGTTATTAGCTTTCAACAGAGGACATATATAATAGCACAAAAATATGCATAACAGTTCTCAATTTTAAAACAAAGCAGCTCACACATTTTGGAAATAAAAACACATGTTTGTTTTTATACTGAAATAGTTTCCCACCTGATAATTAGCTTAGAGTTAGATGCTTCTGGCTAGTGTGAGCTGACTGACCTTCGCTTTCAATTCCCTACAATAATTTAAGGTTCTCAAGTCAGAATAGATGATCTAGGTCAACAATAACTGAATCGTAAATAACCGAGACCCAGAAGGATTAGGACTAGATAACATATAGTTTGACCCTGCCTCTGTGTCGACCGACAGGGTTCTGTGTCGGTCGACACACCCATGGTCGACACAATATTCTCGATCGACAGACTTCTGTCGACACAACATATGTCGACTAGCCCTGTCGATCGACACGTATTCTGTCGATCGACAGGGGTATGTCAGTCAACTCCTCCAATTGGTATCCTTGTCGGTCGACACAACTTCTGTCGACCGACAGAGATACTCGACATACCCTTGTCTCAACCTATTGTGTCGATCGAAATACGACCTGTCGACCGATAGGAGTGTTCGATCGACTTCCCGATAGAAGACCTCCCCGTCGATCGACAGAATTCCTGTCGATTGACAGGAGTCGTCTTCCGCACGGGTTCGCCGGAGACAGAACCTGCACCTCGCCGTTTCTCGCCCCTCACAGCCTCAATTACACTCGGATGGTCTGAAAGTGAGATTTGGCCACCGAAAATCGCGACCGCCGCCGCGTGTGGAGGAGTTCCGGCGAGGTAGTTCTTGTTTCCATTTTTCATTGTATTTTCGAGTTTTGTGGTCATTAGTCTAGGGAGTCCAAATACTTAACTCCTCACACGATGGGGAACACTATTCAATCATCAAAACACTGATTTAAGGCCATATTAACGAGATTCAACATAAATATTCAAAATCGAACTAGTATACCCACCTCACCTTCTCTCTACGCTTTCTCCGTCCACACTCAACCTCACAAGCGCTGCTTTATATCAATACGAAGCTCGAAGAACGAGCTACACAATGGTGGTGGTGGCTCGTCGAAAGGTGGTCGGAGGCGGCTGGAACGACGCCGGGAAGGTGACAGGTTTGGGTGGGTTTTTCTGGAAATGGAGCAGCTCACTCTCTCTCTCACTTCCTTTCTCTCTCTAGCTTATAACATAAGGTGGAAAAGTTTATTCTATAACTTCTCTCCCTATTTATACTCCTACTTCCATTATAATATATGCTAATTATACACATGTATGTACATATGGTTGTATTCATACATATATCATCCCTCATAAAATCCTTATAACTCATGATATTCCTTCAATTACATAATAATACCAAACTCAACATTAAGATTGAATCAACCAAATCAAAATTAATACAAATTCTGAATACTCTAGAGATATCGAATTTCGCTTTATTAAATAAATCTAGCATTACAAGCTTAATTAAGCTTGGGTGTTACAATCGCCCTCGAATAGCACCCAGTCACTCACACTCTCACACACAGTGCACAAACACACTGTGCATTCTCTTACACACACTACACAATATTTAATAAATATTATATTTTTATTTTTTATAATAGTTTGAATTGCTCTAAAAATGTTAGAAATATGTATTTTTAACTAGTTTTGTGATGTATTCATATGTGCGGCTAAAATCGTTAGATATAATAGTAAAATTGGCTATTTCATAATTTTTCTCTTAAAATATTACAAATTATAATAATTAATATATGTAAAAAGATATCAAAGTTATGCAATTAACATATAAAAATTAATATATCCACTATGTTATTAATGAATTGTAGAATATATTATTTTTGAATTGAAAACATATTTTTCTTATTCATCATATAAATAAAATTAATATTTTATAATTTATATTCTTATTTAGTATTCTTTGTACAATTAGTTTTAAATATTAAAATATGTTAATATTTTAGTAAACCAATGTATATCACAATAAGGTAAACCAATGTATAGATAAAAGTTATGTGTTTGATATATATGATGAAAGGTATTGTTTTCAACTTGATGTACCCGCATTTCATATTTTTAAAATAAAATAAAAAATAACAATTTAAATAAAAAAATCAAATTGGTATACTCACGTTTTATATTTTTATTAGCATATAAATAATTCTAATCTAAATAAAAGAAAATCAAACTAATACACCCACATTTATATATATATAAAATAGAAAAATTAAATTGATGTACTCACATTTTAAAAATTTGTCGTTTGTCAATTCGTTTACTAATTTAAATTAAGATTATTAAATAATGTGTGATATTTGA
>JAPKLW010004616.1:10619-25906 GCA_026898455.1 Plectranthus barbatus
CGTTTACTAATTTAAATTAAGATTATTAAATAATGTGTGATATTTGACTATAATTACGACTATCATTTATATATAAATCTCTATAATTATATTAGTGGGTTGTCCATTACTTATTAAAATACATATAAGATAATTCAGTATTTTAATTTATAAAAAATCTTAAATTTCTACAAGACTCCTACAAAATAATATATAACATATGAAGGATTATATGAAATTATACATAAAATAATAAATTTATTAATGTTATATTAATCTATTTTATAAATTTATTATTAAATATTAGTATATTACGATATTTGAAAAATAAAATTTTAAAATAATTTTGATGGTAATCATTATTCAGTTTTCTATTTTTTTATATAAATTTAATTATAATCTACTATCAAATGTATATAAATTATCAAATTATAAACTATTATATTGGTAAAAAATTAAATATTTTATTAATAATTAATCAAGATAGTTGTCTATAAAAATTGAAATTAAGATTAGACATATTTATATGAAAAAATTAATTATAATGATTAGATTTAATTAATAAATATTTATTTAAATTTTAATGTATTTAAATAAAGTACAAGAATATATATTTTTTATAAAATAATTGTTCGTGCCTTTTTATCTTTTAACTTCTCATTTGTTTTAGTATATTTATGAATATGTTAATTTATAAAAAATAATAAATTAGATCAAATATGAAACCCAAAAAAATAAAGATTCAATTTAAAAATTATTTCATAAGACTACTCAGTACAACAACATGAACAACCCAATACAATTCAACTTTTTTAATTTATCTCTCCTCACATATAAAACCCACAATCTAATTTAGTTTTTATTCACTATAATGAATTCCACACAATCTACCATCTATTTTGTTTTGACTTTATTTTATTAATATATATTTTATTTATATTAAGTTTTATTTAAGTATATAAATTATTTTTTATTCAATTTTATTCAATTTCTTAGTACTTTGAATTATTGGATATATAACTTCAAGATTGTAGGATTTTGAAAGTAATGTAAATAAAAGAATATATTTGATTTATTTCTATATATTAAAAGAAAATTATATAATATATAATCATCCAATTAGAAGCTGCTAATGGTCAGCTTCTGGTTGGATAAAGCTTGAGTTGCAGGCAGATGCAACAAAACTATGGTTGTGAATAATTTTTTAAAATTTTTTTTCCTCCACTTCGACAACAACCGACGACTTCCCATGCCATAGAGGGTAGCCTAAAAGAATTTATATTTTTATTATTTTAAAAAACAGTAAATATAACTAATTTTTGAGATATAATATTATGAATAAAATGTAAGATTTTATTATATTTTTATTATTGTTTAATTCATATTTATTGTTAGAAACTGAGTTTTAGTTTATCCCTTATTTGATGTTTTGGTGTGTCAAAACTGACTTTAGCTTTAGAGTATTTTTAAATGTAATACTTGTATAGAATTTATTGAGTTGCAATAGACTAGAAACTGAAGTTGAAAATCGAGCAGATAGAAGCTTAGTCTTTATGGAAGAAATCAGAGATAGCCAAGTTCAAGAAGACAATAATCAAGTTTCATAACTGAAAGAAGATACTCCAAGAAACTTGAAATAATGAAGACTAAGTTTTGTGCTTAAAATTTAGAATGTCCAAAAAAGTCAGTTTCTGGAAAGTGAGTTTTCACTGAAGAAAAGAG
The DNA here is from genome assembly GCA_026898455.1 of Plectranthus barbatus. NCBI lineage: Eukaryota > Viridiplantae > Streptophyta > Magnoliopsida > Lamiales > Lamiaceae > Plectranthus > Plectranthus barbatus. The sequence goes on from JAPKLW010004616.1 coordinate 12,321, forward strand.
GAAAGTTAAACAAACTTTGGAGAATGTCAAGTTTCAGTTCTAGAATTCAAGAGCACGTGAAAAAACAAGGAGACACAAGAATTCTGAATGAGAGTCCGAAGTCAGACTCAAGATCTATTAAAGTATCAATCAAAAAGTCAGTACGAGGAAACTCAAACTTGGATTCCTCGGACTGAAACTTATTCTTACAAGAGCAGGTAGAAAGTGCACTGCCAAAAGTAAAAAAGCAGACAACAAAGCAGAGCAGAGCAGACCAGACCAGACCAGACCAGAAGAATGGGCTATGATTGGACGACCCAATCTTTGTCTCTAACGCTGGATCGACTAATCAAACGTGCAGAATTCAAATTGTTGTCTAACCCAGACTATAAATAGCTCGACACTTTGATAGAAACAAAAAAGAGAATTATGCGATAAATTGAGCCAAAACTATGACAAATTTTCTACTGAAAAACTCTCAAAATATCTGTGTTATCTGAGCACGAGACTTAATTCTTTTGACTAAAGTTACTCCTTATGTGCATCCGTGTAATAGCACGAGGCTAAAGCTTTCTAAGCTTAAGCTATTTCTTGGTTATTATTATTTTTCAAGTAATAATCATAACAGTCAGTTTTCCTACTCTGGGATACTGATTATCACAGGCGTTTACCAACAATCTAAAATTTTGGGAAGAACAATAAACATCCAACCATCCAGATTGAAGGTTGCGGGGTGCGTCCTCACTTCAAGCTGAAGAAGAAGCAGACTACAAGGAGTTTCTGGGCGAGTGACATTAACAGACCGAAGGACGAAGTTTTCCGACTGGCTAACCATAGATTGTGAGAAGACCTGTAATCTGTGACTTAGTCGATTCCCGATTAAGTTCAAAAGAGTGGGCGTATGACTTTGATTCCGAACCACCATAATATCCTGTGTTCTTTAGTGCTTACTTAAGTTTCTACACTTTAAGTTCATTGCTTATTTGAAACCTTCAATACTTGGCTAAGTATTGAAGTGTATATCCTGAACTGAAACTTAAACTTACTTTGAGCTTAAAACTGAATTTTTCCAAAATTGAAAACTGAGTTTCTGAAAGTCAGTTTTCAGAACAAGTGCAAGACCGTTTAAAACTTCCGCTGCACATATTCGTACTCTTATTTCGGGACGAACATTTATGTTATGATATAATAAATACTTTACAAAAATACATTTATTACTTCGATATTGTAACTGTTATTCGGTCGAATTGTCACTTTAACTTTCTACATCGTCTCAATTATCATAAATCCCGTGTGTTTAATATTTTATTTTAAGATTGATTAAACTAATTATTTTAAATAATAGTTCAAGAATATATTTAATATTTTCATCAAATTACATATTAGTTTAATTAAATTATATCTAATCATAGCTATAAACTTAATAAAATAAAATAAGTAATAAAAAATAAAATCTTAAAAATAAGACCCCATTTATATAGTGAGTTCAATTTGATTATTATAAAATGTTTACTAGCAATTTTTTTTTCAAAAAATGATTTTTTGACCGGTATTAAATGAGTTATATGCAATATTCACAGAAGATTCATGCAAACGAGTTATGATGTAAAGAGAGTCTTTCTTTATCCCACAACATATAACACCGTTATTGCCATTGATAGAAAGATGACTATAAAAAATAACTGAAAATCCATCATTTATTAAACGAGAAATAGAAATAAAGTTCCGCCGAAAATCTGGCACATATAAAACATCTCTTAAAATAAAAACTTTGTTTTGAAAGCATAATGTAACATCTCCAACTGCTGCTGTAGACACACGAGCAACATTAACCATGAAGATCGTCACCTCGTCATTATTCAACTGCCTTGTCGGCCTGAAACCATGCAAAGTTTAACAAACATGATCAGTAGCTAGAGTATCCACTACCCACGAATGGATAGAAACAAATGCTAAATATGTTTCCATTACAAATGCTAATGGCGTACCTTGTCCAACCCGCTTGGTTAGACAATCCTTCTTGCAGTGACCAGTTTTTCCACAACAGAAACACTTGCAGTTGCACCTTAGACATAGTGGTCATCATGTAGCACTTGACTACATTGTTAAACATGACCCAGTTATCATAGAGGTTTCGATCCTCATCAATTGACTCAACAGTAGGGACAGCTGGACACGGAGTGTTAAGAACATATTGATGTTCCTCTGCAACTAGCATTTTCATTCCAAGAAATTTGGACCAGTTAATTGATTTCGTGCCAAGATATTGATGACATTATTCATAAACATATCTAAAAACAATAAATGATTATAGTAAGAACATGCATGCAAAACATTGAAATAAATATGCATTGTAACCTTTTGATAAACCAATACAGTTGTTTCCCCCAATTGCCTAGGTGCATCTACCGCAAGCTCCTTTCAAAGACGTTTACGATAGACCACTTAACTAGACTACTCTTTGAAGTTCCAGTCTTTAATTTCAATTCATGACACGTATTCACCAACAAATAAAATTAATAATCGGAGATAAAACTAAGACCATGTTCAACCTATCTGAGAAGGGACATAATTCATGAGTTAGTACTCAGGCAACATCTAAGCATTTGACCACAATTCTAACTCCGGAAGTTAAAGGGGCGATTTGTCATACGCACTAGACACATGATGCATGCCTTTTACAACCTTTGTTATTTCATTTAAAAACAAACCTAGAGAACTTATGAACGAATAAAGTAAGCAGACTACGGTCGTGTAGACGTCTACTCACTTCACTGTCTCACATGTTTAAATATTTTATTTTAAAAATCTCATCTATTAGAATTTATTAACAAATAAAGTAAGCAGACTACGGTCGTGTAGACATCTACTCACTCGACTGCCCACTTCTAATAAGAAACCGCATTGTGGAGGTCTTGTTGATTTTAATTTAAAAATCTTGCTTAGTCTTTTTCTTTAAAAAAGTTCTTATGCGCATATATTATTTTATAATCCATAAATTATGTCACATCTAAAATTTCATCACATTTTCCAACATGATTCTGAAATTTATAGGCATAATTTAATACATAAAATAAATCACATAAATCATGCTTTGAACAGTAAATAATAAAGCAGTAATATGCTCTCCTATTATCCACAACATGCTTTAAATAAATAATACAAGCAGTAGCATGCTTTAATATTATTTACTAGTGCGCACATAATAAATCACATCATACGAGAATATACCAAATAAAATAAGTTTCTCATGACCCCCAGATGCAATTATATTAAAAATAAAAATAATAAATCTATCTATTATAGATATTTGATTTAATGCAGATCTTCAAACTGGGCTCTCACTCTTTAATTTGAAATCTACAATTTTTGACTAAAAAACTTTAGTTTGGGCCGGGAATTAGAATTTCAGGCCCGCAGAATTGTTAAATCCCAACTTGCAGAAAACACCTAATTTCATAATTTCGGGCCACCTCCAGACCACCAGGCCTGCACCCAAAACCCTAGCTTAGCTAAGGTTTCTGCCACCGCCACCTTGTCTGCAAGGGTCGCTGGCACCGCTGCCTGCGACACCAGACCAGCCGCCACGCCACCGTCGACCACGCTACAGATGTTGTTATTATCGCAGATTGTGACACATGCCTCACCACCACGCACGTATCTTTCCAGCATTGTGCACACGACTGCCACCTCCTATAAATGTCCACATACACCTCTCGCCTAAACTCAGTGACTCGCGCCGGCCTAAGCCTGCGCTGTTGCAAAGATGACCACCACCACGAGGCAGATGGTTGCGGCTATGCACAAAAACTGCAAGGATGGCCATCACCGCGTGCCTCCTGCGCTCAGCCACTACATCGCCGGTGCCGCCAACTGTCGCACGCAATTATTGTATTCACCGGAACATCGATGTCTTTGTCATTGTTCTTCGTTCTCTTCTTTCCTCGATTTACAGATTGAATAAAAAATACAAAACTTAGATCTAATCTATTACATGATTTTTCCTATCAATCTAGTCGCGAATTCTCTCGCGATGAAAAGCAAAACCAAAACCAAATAGGGCCATGAGAACAAAAAAACATCCACGACATAAAAAAAACCATTAACGATAAATTAAATAATATGCATAAACTAAATGTCAAAATTTATTTTCCGACAGAGCCATAAAATATGAACCTGGCTCTGATACCAATTGTAGCAACCAAGTCTACAATAGGCGATGTGAATCGTCTTTTATTTCTTAAACCCCACGTTCGTTTTATGGAAAATCAAAATAAATACCATGACAAACATTAAATGCTATGAATGCTCCTATTTAATTTAATAGGATTCAAGGAATACCTCAATTTCAGCGGTAGATGGTTGATTGGTGTTCCTATAAATATGATCTTCTGGTCTGTTTCCTTGCTCGATCCAGAAATCTGGTGAGAATACGTTACCAGATTGAAAATGCACTATAAGAACTTGATTTCTCCTTTTCCTCCTACTGCAGCCGTCGCCCTTCTCTGCTCTCTCTAGGGTTCCAGTATTGTGAAACTTCAAACTTATGTGGGAATGAGAGAAATGATATATTTATTGATCCAGAGAAACAGTTATTAGGGTTTAATAAACTCTAATGGGCTCAAAGCATTTATTGGGCCATACCAGATATCAAATGCAAATAATAAAGTGGGCCTCCTTTAATTAATTCCATGTTCAACCTAGAACATAATTAATTAATATAATATTAATCCTTGTCACTAGAGAATTAATGCTGGCCTAACCCTTTATAACCACATTATTAGGAAACGGGTTGCATTGACTTGGTTAATTCTCATATTTAAGGTTTCAGACATTCATTAATTAATTCAGCACATGACAATTAGCTGCAATTAATTGATCTCTTATTATTTCTGAGTAGTACCACTCATCCCTTATCGCTTATGCTTAAATCAATGATTCAGCCTGGAGGGCTTAGCATAACGAACCTCGTGAGCTTCCTAGGGAATGTCACCATCTTGAAACGGATATGGTTATCTAAATCCAGCCTTAGGAAACCCCACACAAACTGCCATCACCCAAGATGCAGATATACGAGTACATGTAAGACTCTCCACCATAGCAAGTCATAGTGACAGTCAACCCATGTGTGCCCCTCAGCCTTCAATAGCCTTGAGATTCGACCAAGTTACCGAGATCTTTAATCATTCATATGTTAAGTAGAATGGTTCATCTAACTGTTTATCCTATCAATACATTGAGATGTAGCAGCCAAGATAAACCACTTATAGAACTTGTGTGCCGCAACCTAAACCGACAACCAAACCAAAAATTATCTCAGTTATGATAATTGTTTATTTCTCGCTAGGTTGAACGATATATACGATCTTTTGTGATCTCTTACACACCGTATGATCTCCCTATCGACGAGATAATTGGATTTATATGTTCGCTTCGGATAATTGTTAATACAGATATGAGTTGTTTATTGCAAGTCATTAATAATTACCAGTATGTCAAATATAATGTTTCACAATATGCCAATCATAATATTTTTATGTATACCATTTCAACATTATTTATATGAGGTGGTTTTCTCATTTAATGCATAATTAAATCATAATCAATTCTTTCAAATAATTTATTAGTCAACATAGTTTCATTATTAATCTTGATTCATTGGATATATTTTTTTGAAATCGTTGTGCAATGGTCACACATTAAATTATTCATCATTATAATTAGTGAATAAGATCATTACAAATGCAAACATTGTTTATCGTACACATCTGAAAAATATTCCAATGGTTATATCAACAAGTGTGGACGTAAGTCAAAAAGACGAGATAAGATGCTTGGAGTTGTGATACGGAGAAGAAGAAGTTGGAAATCACTGTTCTATTACTTGATATTTTTATACTTTGTTCTTCAATTAGTCTTATTTTTTATTTTATGGTGTTTCTAGGCTTTAGTTCAGTTTTAATTCAGTTAATGAATTTTTCCTATTTTATGTTCATTATATCTTTAATGAATAATCTCATTATTATAATCATTATAGTTTCATTATTATTCTCGATTCATTTGATATCTTTTTTGAAATTACTGTACAATATATTCACGTTAAATTATCTATTATTATAAATTGCGAATAAGATCATAATAAATGCAAACATTTTTCATCTCGCACTTCTGGAAAAAAAAAATATTCCAATGACTATATCAACAAGCGTAGACATAGATCAAAATATGTAATAAGATGCTCGAAACTATAATAAAATTAGAGAATTGAAAAAGATAAAGTAAAAAATATTTCTTGAACCAAACCCAAGTTCTTAAAAAATAAATTCAATTTCTATTGGAACATGATCCTCCCAAATGCTTCGATTTTTCGGTGTCATATCAGCCCATCACAGATAATTTTTCTACAAACGATGAATAAAAAAAATCATTGCTAACTTAAAGAAATAATGAAGAAAAAATGTGTAAAAAGAACTTTGAAAGGAAAATATAAGTTTATGAAGTGATTTATTTTATTACCCGCTGCGAAATCGATGAATATCCTGTTGTATTTTCCAATAAAAAATTAACGAATGCAACTATTTGGAGAGAGAGGAGTGGCAGAAGTTCAAGTGCTTGCATGGATAATTAAGTTTTGAGAATTAGATGGATTTGGATTCACCGCTTTCTTCGGTGCTATTATATCGATGTAGTACAAACTTTCTACAAATAATGAACCAACAAAAATACTCAAACTTCCGCGTATACAAAAATTGTGTTTTTGTTTATTACATGGAGTCAATTGTTGTGGGTGATGCTCTTCTTTTGCAACCAAATCAAAAAACACTAGTTTTTTTTTTTTTTTTTCTAGTGAGAAATCTCAAAGAAATAGTATTTGATTATGTAATTGGTGGATAAACAATGGATGTGAATTAAGGATGGTTCAAAAGGCATGAGATCCTCTATCCCATTCCCTATTCCATTTCCTGTTCCACAACTAAAAAAATTATTTTTTATTTAATAATTTATTTTAAATTTATTTTTTATTAAACAAAATGGGAATGATTTAGCAACAGTTCATGGTTTTGCACCTTTTCTTTTTTTTTTTTCTCTCTCTCTTTTTTTATAATAAATTTGATTTTAGTTTTTTCAATTTATATTAATGCTATTTTAATCATTTCAATTTTATTTTTATCTAATTTTCTTAATAAGAAATAAAATTAAATACAAATAGTAAAACTAAAATCATTTAATATAATTTATAAGTAATATACATTTATGTTTTCCTAGTTTAATTATTTTTTAAACTAGACACATAATAAATTGATATCAAATAAATATAATAATTAATAATTGAATTTGGGAAAAGTTATTAGAAAGATAGTAACTAACTAACTAATCCCAAGAAATTTGCCTATATATTTGCTCATTAATAAATATTTTAGTACTTTTACCTAATTACCCTTATGATGATGCAGATAGTATTGTACTCCCTCCGTCTCAAATTAATAGTCCCATTTCGAAATGATATAATAATCAATGTTTGTGAGTATAGTGGAATTAATATTTTATTGGTGAGTGTGAAAAAGTTTATCATTTTAGAAAATAGTACTAATAAATGAGACAAACCAAAAAGGAAAGTGAAACTAATAAACTGGTACGGGAGAGTATAATGAATGCACGCGAAATTAAATCAGGATGGTTAGTTTTAGAATTAATATATGGTAATAATAACTTAATCTATATATACTAAAAGGCAAAACCCCACCCAAAAAATTTTTCCCCCCAAAAACATTTACCAAATATAAACCTACAATATATTAGGTAAATAACATTAAATATGGAATAAATTATTATTAGAATTAATTATTTTAAACACTTACCAAAAATATTTCAATGAAAAATGAGGTAATTAAAACCAAATATGGTGAGTATGTACTTAATATAATTTGTAATTAATTATTATACATTATTTTTGTTGGATATATATATAAATATATATAATTATTAGTAATTAAAAATAATTATTACTTATTTTGTTAGAGACCTAATTAATCGTTACTAATTATATATATATACATAAATATGGATTATATAATTATATTTTTTTTAATGAAATCGTATTTATATATAGTTAAAGCCAAATCCAAAGCTTTTTTTTTTTTGCTCAAATAAAACATCAAAAAATGATATTATAAAAATAAAATATAAAATTAAAAACAAAATAATTAGTAACTATTAGTAAATATGTTAATTTATGTTGTTGGATAATTAAGTAAAGCAATAACAATTATATTATCACAATATGTATTATTCATTCACTATTTTTCATTTTTTAATTAATATATTATATTTCTATTAATCATGTTTTAGTTTATTTCCGAATTTTACCCATAAATATTGTGGTCATGTGGAGTGTGGACCACATAGATTTAACACTATTTAAGATTTTTCAAAAATATGTATTGATCATTTTTCAATTGATATTATTAGAATTAATAATAGAATTAAATGTATAATATAAAAAACTCAATCAATGATACTTAAATTAATTTATTTTAGTAACATAACTTAAATTAATCTATGTCTATAGTAATAAATAAAAACAAAACCCCATAAAAAGAATTTCGTGCCCAAAAAATAATTCTAAAAATAAGTATACATTAAATATGGAAATTAACAAATACATAATAAAGTAAATTGAGGTTCCCAATTACAAAGGCTAATTATCAATCACAATCAAATACATTCTAAAATAACATTCAAAAAACAAATTTATTAAATTTATGAAAATAATAATGTGATAATGAATACAATAAAAACTAATGCAATATATATGGCAGTGATTTTGAATGGAAAATTTGAATTTGCTAACATTAATTTTTATACAAATCATAATTATAGGGTGAATTTAATTAATTACCATAAATGATACTAAAAATATTGTATAAATACCTTATGATTTATTCACAACTCATTCCAAGGTTTTTTGATGTACTATTCTTATATGATTTGCAATATTTGTATTCAAAAATAATATTACTTCGTTTTGTTGCGAAATATTTTAGAGTTAGTAGTTAAACCTGTAAAGTTCATGTTTAATTTTTGAGAGGTAATGATACACAATAGTTCATTACTTAAGAGTTGGGCCGTAACCACACGAAAGCTCATGTCGCCAACTCGCGAGAGGACACAAGAAGAAAGGTCATTCCCGTTGGAGAAAGGAGCGAGCAACAACATAAATGGCCATGGGAAAGAAGAAAAGGGGAGTCAAGATTAAAATTTGTAATTTTTTTTAAATTTAAGTTTATATAGTATTGATTGATGTTAAAATTATACTACTTGTAATTCGTTGTCATATATATTAATATTTTTTATTAGATTTTTTAACCTATCTCTTGGTTAGTTTTATTTTTGTTGAATACTTGGCTTTATTTATATTAATTTCATATATATATATATATATATATATACATTAAAATTTGTCAATCCCATAGAATTAGGATTGAGCTTCATGGCTTTCCAAATTTGTGATCGCCTCCACATTAAGAAATGAGAAATTGGAGTAATAGTGCTTGCAAAGAGACATAACATGTGATAAATATGGCTATACTCTCGGAAGAGCCTAATTGTTCACCGTTTATTTCAAACTTGATTGAAAATTAAGTCTTAACTGTAGAGAATGATTTATATTGAACAAAAATATAAAATAATACCAGTCACATACATGTTACGTGTTCAAATATAATATCTCCGACTTAACATATGATAAGAGCATTTTTCATACAAGATAAAAAAATTGGATACAATATTTAGACTAAACTCACTAAATATTAATATCTTATACTTTATAAAAAAATAGGAATATTAAATTAAATATATTAAAGCACAAATAAATAGGAGTAGTTACATTGCATAAATATTCTAATAGAATTAAGAGTTTTAACAATTTCAAAAATTTAGCAAATCCGTATCTATATAAATATAAAAGCGAGCCCCTCAAAACTTTTTTTTTCCGCTATTGAAACCTTCCAAAAATAATTATACAATAAATAAGAAAAGAATAAATATATAATATTATTTGGTGAAATGTATATTTCTATTTAATTAATACTTAATTCACTAAAAGCCACAAAATATAATGAGATTAAATAGATTGGCATAAATTTCGTGAATGATTCCCTTGCCAAAAATCCTAATCAATTATCATGCTAAAACTTCATTATAAATTTAATAGCAAAATAAATTAATCATAATTCTAAGACATTAAAATTAATTGCAAATCAAGAGTAAAATGAGCAATATTCTCTTTCCGTTGAAAAACTATTTTGCTTTCGAATAATGTATTACTTTTATTTATTGAAACAAATATATATTCTATATATAAAGACTCACTACACTTAAAAACAAAATCTCTACAAATCTATTCTTTCCTACCTAAAATAATATCGCACGAATTATGAAAATGAATTATTGTTTTCAAATTTATCCTTGGGTAGTTAACAAAATATGGCAAGCAACTAATTATCTAAATTAAGTAATATTAATTATTAGGCGTAATTGATGTTGCAATTTTTATCATTGAAACTGCAAAACAATGATATAAATATTCAATTGCTGAGTTGATATCACTCACTGATTTTGTGTGAGCCTTCTCACATCACCATTCTATAGTTTCCATTCTTTCGCTCATTGAGTTGGCTTTAAAAAGAGAGAGAAGCGGCTATCTAGCGGGTATCACCTCTAAGGACATCCTTTCGATCGGCTCCTAATTGATCGATACAAACAATGAGATAGAACTTCAATATTTGCCATCTACAAAGAATGATTTTTCCAAGATTGTTGTACAATAATTATTTTAGAGCTATATTAATTCAATCATTATCATTATCAATGTATGCTTAAGCTTCTTCTTTTTTTTGTTAGTTTTGTTTCTTAATTCTTAATACGGGTTTTTTTCATCGATGCCTTTTTTAGGTATGTTGGTATGATTTTTTTCATAATATTTGCTTATAATTTGTCATATTTTTTTGAATTGTATTTCTTAAACTGCATTTCATATTTAATTTTTGTTACTTAATATTATTTTATAATTTAATGATGTTTTGTATCTAATATTGTGTTTTTCTATAGTGGATTTAGTTCTATATTTTTATTTATGTGTAGCGATAGAAATTTGTGTAATATTTTAGTTAGTCTCTTTTTAGTTTAAATATATCCCATCTCAATATATAATATTAATATCTTTAATGAAGACAACAAGTGTTAAAGTATTTGTCACAGTTGAGTAAATAGATTACGAGATTGCAAGGAAAAAGATTATTCGATTCATGTAAATAATTTTAGTATATCAATTGACAATTTAATGAAATTATATAATTAGCACAATAAAAGAAAATATTGAAGTGAATTATATATTAATTGATAAGTGTGGATTTATTTAAGCTTAATATTATTATATGAATTTTGTTATGCAATAAGCGTTATAAGACATCTAAATAGTTTTTGTGAAAAAAAAGTCATCTAAATAGTTTTGGGGGTATGAAAAATTGTACAACTTCTTTTCCCGTATTTTTAATTATGTACTATAATTATGCAATTATATTTTAAATTATGTGTCTGATAAACAATATTAAATAAAAATTGTAGTCAAACAACGGTAATGAAGTGCATGTTGGGCTTGATTCACGAAATCCACAAAATATTAAAGTAAAGAATGTGTCTGATTAAAATATAAATATATATGCGAATAAAGATAGAGACGTAAACAATAAAATGTATTGTCTATAGAAATATGAAGAAATGAGATAAACCACTAAATATAAAATTTGAATAGAACATGAGATTTTTTAATATAGATATAACGAAATTATGGGAACTAATTTATAGATTATCATTAATTGGTGGCAATAAATTTTAGAAAATATACTATTATAAATAGTCAAACAAATTAACATTTCGCATTCAGTAATCTCATTTTTTTAATGCTGCCACAATAAGGTACAAATGTATTTTTTCACTATTTCTACTAATCATCTTTTATTTTGATACAATATATGAGTTGTTTGCAAACTAATCCACACAATTAATATTTTTTTTAAAGTTTTGGATTATTCGCTTTTTATATGTAAGCTATTTGGTTGGATTTTTATTTTTTGTTTGTGATTGAATCAATTTTTTGTTGTTTTCAATTATCTTTCATGTAATGTTATATATTTTTAAGTTTTTGTAATTAGATATATATGACAAGTCTTTTTTTTTTTTTTTCAATCTTATCAGATGATAAAGAGAGCGCAGGATGAGATCGAAGACATACTTGGATTAGATGCAATAATTGATCATATAAGGCTCTTGCTTTTTTTTTGATAATCTTGTGTATAAAGTGTTGTTTATTTTTATTTTTTCAGTTTATTTTATTTTTCTATGTAATTAGTTAATTTCTTTAATGTAATCTAGGTTTGATTTATGATTAATAATAAATTTATTTGAACATTTTGTTTTGTTAATAAATATTATTTCTTATGATTTTTAAAAAAATTAATATCATTTTATTTAATTAATAATTTTTATTTTATATGTTTGATTTTGTGTTTGATAGCAAATATTATTTAAAATATTCCATGAATAATTATTGATTTAAACTTTTTTTTGTTGACAACACAAAATGATTTTATGTAGATATTGTATAAATAATAACATAATTGATTTAACTAATTACGTTATTTGGCCGATGGACATTTTAAATTTTTTTACAAATAATAATACACAAAATAAAGGGTGAGACGATTGTATCATATTTAGTTGATACATGAATTAGTGAAAACTTAATATTGTTTTTCTATTTCTTTCACTTCAAATGGATAGACATGAGAGTCTTAATTTTTTTATGGAGATTAATAACAATAGGTAATGTTAAGTCCATAAAAAAAAAGTGGTGCTTAATTCAATGACATATTGACATTAATTTGTTACATCTTTTAAGTGATCCATAATTTATTATAATTACTATTTTTGTAGAATAATTTATTATTATTTTTCATTTTTATTAAAAAGAAAGTGGTACTATGTTATTAATTGGAATCATTTTAAAGAGTGAGAAGTAATTATGCACCCATAAATGTATGTTGGTATTAATTCTATTTAGCTCAAACTTAAATTACAGAATTATTTATCTACAATATGATACCGTACAAAAAACTACATTATGATAATGATATGAGATCATGAAATTTGGGTATACCTCTATATATCCCATCGAATATATAAATATTAGTTATTTTTAATTTCACATAAATATAAACATTATAAATATCTAATTCAAGAAAGGTTCTTATCTAATTTTTTTTTTATCATGATTTCTTTTCTCTCTCTAATTTGCATATTTGATTATTGGGACATTTTTAGAGTAATACTTACATTGTATTTTTAATATATGTTAATCCATAATTATTTAAGTTTGGAATATTTATTTTGTTAGAGTTTGATTATTATGATATAAATTATAATAGTTGTTTGTTTTTTTATTAAAAAATAATTATTTTAACATATTAATATACACAAAATTTTTATATTATTTAATTTATGTAAGTATTTAAAGTAAATCTTTAAAAGTATTGTGTACTTAAAATGCA
>JAPKLW010004617.1:0-25905 GCA_026898455.1 Plectranthus barbatus
TCTTTCGACTTCCTCGGTCAAGAGTGTGACTTTTGATTTTAAAGAAGTATTCTCTCCAATAATTGTATTTTTAATCTCATACATTTTTGTAAATTCTATCGAAAGCTTAGTTAGATAATCCTCCTCGGAATCCGGAGAAATAGATTTCTCCGATTGATGCATGATGATAGGAAATGAAACATGTATGGGTGTTACCTCTTGATTGTCATTTGCTGAACTAGATTTTGCTAAGCACTCTGCGTCAGCATCAGCAAAGCGATCTTCAACGAAATCAGCCATCAGAACTAGCATAGCCTCCTCCTCATCTCCTAATGAATAATACTCTTCTTCTTCATTGTCAGGGATGTCTGGAACTTCGGTTCTGGTTAATAGTGCTTTTGTTACTGCTCGAACTGCTCTTCGTTCGAACCTTTGTTTGAGACGTTCCCTCTCTTCTGGACTAACTTTAGGACATTCATGTTTCAGATGATCAGGAGAATTACACTTGAATCATGTCCTTGGCTTTCTCTCTGAGGATCGTGGAAATGATGTAGGCTTAGCATCTTTGCTTTCCTTTTCTGCTATTGTTCTTGCATTAACTTCTGTAGTCTTTTCATCTGCTCCTCTAGTTCGCTGATTTTGATGTCTTCTTGTTGAGAGCTTGATGATGCAGCAGCCTCCTTAGCTGGTGATGCTGGGGTTGATCTTTCCTTATTGTAGTACTGCTTTTTCTGCTTCCATTTCCCAGCATCCTTTTTTGACAAAATATGCTAGATCCTCCGAGTTGCTAACATTTTCGGTTGACGTTTTGCCCACAGCAGCTTCATTCTTCTTTGATTGTTGTATGATAAACTCGTGAGTCTTAAGTTGATCGAATACCTCAGATGTTGCTGAGATCTTTTTCGCTCAAACTCGTCATCTTCACGAACCAGTCACTTCTGGGATATAGTTTGGAAATGATCTTGTTATTCATCTCTCCATTGTTGTACGTCTTCCCAAGATTCTTTAGTTCAGCGACGATGGTGTTGAATCTCTCCTCCATTGTTTGAATAGATTCACCTGGCTGCATGGAAAAAGATTCATACTTGTCAACTGCTACCTGCATTTTGTTGCGTTTCATTTGATCCGTCTCCTGAGATGATTCGCAAACATAGTCCCACATCTCCTTTGCTGTGTCAAAATCTAGCACCTTGTCTGCCATTAGGGGAGGTAGTGAATCAAGAATGAGTTTATGAGCAACGTGCTCCAGTTGAGCTCTCTTTTTATCTTCTCCAGAGTATTCATCGAAGGGTTTTTCGACCATTGGTGGTGGCCTTGGTTGTCCTTCAGCAGGTTGTCCTACAAAAAGATTAGGTTTCATAATTTTAATTGGACCTTTGTTTAGAACGTCTACCATTTCAGGATGTATGCTCTGAAGTTGAATGGTAGCCATCTTCTTCCATGCTTTAAACTTCTCCTTGTTGTACTTGGGCATGGTATGGTTTAGGGTATGGTTCAACATCTTGTGATCTTTTAGTACCTGAGCTAAACAAACAAGAACAAAACAACGCAAGGAAAATGATAGATCTAGTCACAGGTGACTCAGAAACGGAGAGTCTGGTATGACCTCCACTCTGATACCACTTGTTGGTCCCAAATTATCAGAGTCGTCGTGTATAGATCTAAGCACGAAATGCAGCGGAATAATTATCTTGCTATTAATGTCTTTTTAAGTTTAGCTTTAGGGTCGGATAGTTCTTAGTTTGATTCAATGAATATACTAGGAAATTGAGTTTGCTAGATTATAAACCAAACAGTAACACAATAAAACAGTAAAGCACACAAGATTTATAGTGGTTCGATCAAATCGATCTACGTCCACTCCTTAGCTGAATCGCTAAGAATTCACTAAAAATATATTTGAAGAACAAGGAATCGCCGAACACTTGTAGCAGGCGGTGAACTTTCGGGCCGGCTTCTACACAGCTATCCTCCGATGCTTCAATCTTTTCAGCAGCTGCAGGTCAGGCCAACTCAAGGGCGCACCTTCGTAAAACTTGTCCTTCGCTGACACAATGGAGATTTATAGTTTTCTCCGAACTTTCAGACAAGTACGGCAAAAGCCCGTGATAGTCAATCTCTTTTCAGAGAAGTGACTGCTAGATACTTCCAGAAATGGAAGCTTTCCCAATGATTGGAGATTCCTATTCGGAGCTAACGAATCTCACAAGATACTGTCAGGAATTCAATGGTTGACACTCCTGGTTGTTGAGAGCCTTGAATGTGCTTTATTTCTCTTTCTCTCAACTGATTGCTTCTCTTTTGTTTGATTTGTCTGAGGAATCTTTTAGAGATAAAGTGTTTGCGCGTAGTAAATGGAAGCAGTAGTCTCGACTCTCCGTTGAACTTGCTTTTTATATCTGGAGATTCAAATTTGAATCTCCAGACCCGTTAGACACGAAGCTTCTCCGTTCCCGTAATGAGTTGATCGCTTTCGGAGCGTTAAATGCTTCGTACAGTCCTTTTGACCTACTTGCGGAAGTCTTTTGTCCTTATATGTACTTTGTGTCAGAACGGCTCCTTTCGATACGTTGTTGCTGCGTATCTTTGTTTAAAGTCGGTTGAGTTGTTTGCTAAGTCTTCCTTTTCTCGTGCGAGACTTCTTATCTTGGTAAAGATCCTGAGACTTTTGAAATGTCTATCTTTTTGTTATTCTGCTAACTTTATAGCAGTCTGCTTGCTTTCTGGTGATATGCTAGCTTTTTCGCAATCTGTCTTGTAACCAATTGCTAACTCTTTAGCAATTGTTCTTTTAGCAATTTAGTATTTGTCTTCTGATTGCTAAGCTTTTTATCATTCTGTCTATTAGCAAATGCTGAATCCTTCAGCAATCAAGCTTCTTAGCAATCGTCTGCTATTCCATTAGCGAACACTTCTGTTTGCTAAATCTCTTAGCATTCTTCTTCCGGCTATTTGCTGAAGTCATTTTTAGCAACCTGAGCCTTCGGAATCCGCTAGATTCTGGTTTGCTGATATTAGAATGCTGATTCCTTCTTGCATTCTCCTGACTGATTTTCTCTAGCGTTCTTCCGATTCTTCCTAGTCTATTACAACACAAGAATTCCTATACAGGACTTTACATATGTTTGCTAGACTATCTAGATCTTAGCAAGTGATCGACCATCTAATAAGGTTTGATCCAACAAAACATTTATACAATTTGTCCTATGAGAGAATTCGGGAACAATTCCCAACAATTTCCCCATTTTTGGTGCGATCAAAGCTTTCGATCATTTGCTGACCATGAGAGGAAGAATATCTGAGTTTTACATTGATTTCCTAAAATATTGCAAACTAACTCAGAGTTCATCCAACTTGGTTCTAGCAAAAGGTTGATTAAAAATAGAATTCCCCCTCAACAAGTGCCGGGGAATATTTCTCGTTTAGCATAAGTGAATGCTGCAAGAGGTAATATGCTAGAAATTCTAGCACTCATGAAATTAGCAGACATTCAATCAACCAAAAAAACATGATCTCAATATCCACATGCAATTTTGTTGAATACACAAAAAGTGTATTTCAACCCGAGAACGCCAGAAAAATTAGAAGTGGACAAAGAGATTTTGTCTAGATCCGATTCAATTTTATATATGATGTAGTAGTTCTACGTACAAATTGAATCGAAAAACTAGACATGAAAATGAAGCAGCAAGTTTCAAGAAAAGTAAGTGTCTAAGAATTTTACGAGCTAGGTGTTGGCTTGTCCTTCTCGCTGTCTGCTGGGTTTGCTAGATTCGATGGATTGCCTTTCTGGATATCAGCAAGTCTTTCCATGGTGAACTTTGCAAACTCTGCAAAGAGGTTTGAGCTATTTTCTCTTTCAGCAGCCTCTCGTTCCAATTGCTTAGCAAGCTTTTCTTGCTCCATTTCCAATTTCTTTATTTGGAGTTCATGCTCCTTTCTTTTCAGTTCTTCTTTTGCTTCATGCTCTTTCCTTCTCAACTCTTCCTTCGCTTCTTCTTCTTTCCTCCTTATCTCCTCTTTTCTTGCGGCTAACTCCTCATCTTCTTTTCTTCGTCTCTCTTGGTCAGCCTTTCTTCTTTCTTCCCCCTCTTTGATTGCAGCCAAAAAGTTGGTACCATAGGCTACCATGGTCTCCATCAAAGATGTCTTGGTCTCTGCTAGGTATTTTTGAACCGCCTCCAGACCTATCTTGTTCTCAGAGACGGTCAGATTGGTTTCAGCAACCGCCGCTCGTACAGTGGATACTTCACTTCTGACTTCATCAAGCTCCCGACGCAATTGTATTGATGATTCCTCCACTCTCTCATTTATCTTAAGTTGCACGAAGGAGGTCAAAGCACTAGCTAACTCAGCAGTCAATTGGATAGGAAAAGGGAGTTGAATAGAACTTATCGGAGTAGCAAGGAAGGTTGTGGGTGTAATGAGCGCTTGATGTGATGGAGTGGGCACGTGCTGAATCGGAGCAAGTAGTGTAGTAACTTATGTCTGATAGATGTGCTCCTCATTTGCGATCCGCTGAGCAGCTTCTATGGCTTGTGCAATTCTCTTAGCCTCTGCCTCTTGAACTTCGCTAACCACTTGCGCAATATCAATGTTGAAGAATTTAGCAAGTTGTTTGTCCTGGTTGCTAAATTCAAGAGCGTTACGCTCCGTTGCCCTTGCTGCTATCCGAGCTTTGAATCTTTCAGCTCGCTGAAGCTCATAGTCCATCTGCCGTTTCCTATAGGTGACAGCAGCTCGTGCTTGGCATTTTGACAATTCCACTCTAGCATCGGAATACCCATCAGGAGCAAATGTTGATTTGGGTAGACCAGCTGTCTGTGTAAGAAGAAGGTGTTCTTGGATGACCTGAAGTCTGCTCATCACTTGTTTGTCCGAGAACTGCTTCATTCCCGGAACCTGATCAATCCAATCAAAGATCCATCTCTCTTCGCGTCTCCAACAATTGAGCCCTTTGGCTGTAATGACTGACATCCTTTCTTCGAAGCACAGCTGATATGTGATGTAGTCAAATGTCTTCCACCGTCGAAACTCCTCGGTTAGCAAACGCCCTTCAGGAGTTTTCTCATCTAACTCTGTGTTGAAGAGATCAGCAATGGCGCGCTCGATTTCTGATTGGACAAACAATTCGATTTCTTCAACCATGGGGGCTAGATCTGAATTGGCCTCCTCTTCAGGGAATAATTTAGGACACCACTGACCAATCCGTCTTAACTTGTAGCGGGGTCCTGGCAAACCATGGAACGGAACTCGAAGTGGTTGATCCGATTCAGAGGTTGTTTTCCTCATTATCTTAGCGTTATAAATCTCCTCAGATTCTCCGTCAGAATCGGATTCAGAAAGACATGAAGACTCATGTTCAGAATTTTGAAATTCATACCCGAATGGATTGTTTGGTTCTGGAGCGTTGGTTGCTCCGGATTCTGAAGGATTGCTGGCGGATTCAGTAGATGGATGCTCCTCATTAAGCTCGACATCCAGTTGCAATTCCATTTGGATAGCATCAGAGGGGATTGCGGTCGGTTGAGCATCCAAATGTATCTCCTCTGGCTAGTCTACTAATGAGCTCTGCTCAGGATGTTCCTCGGACAAATCAGGAACAATGACATTGGCGACCTTTGTCTCGGGGATTGTAGCGGAAGGTACTTCAGTCAAGGTGGTGTCTGTTAATTCAGGAAGGCTAGCACCACTGGATCCTGCTCCATCGTCTTTCCTAGGTTGTGAATGAGGACCCATGACGTCCCCTGCTGAGTGTTGAGAGCGATCGTGATGTTTGTGGTGAGTTTCATCAAAGGCACCAGTCGCCAGGAGTTTAGCAGACTCCTCATCAGAGATTCCTTCTTGTGTAGTTGTTCCCTCTGTAGCAATCTCACCGGCCACATTCTCTTCTGCTATCACGTCATGGTCATCTGTTGTTTGAGTGTGGGTAGCAGACTCATCTGAACTGGTCTCGCTGCCAGATTCTGTAACAGCATCATCTTTAGCGGTATCTGTCTCAGATGTAGAGACCATTTTCGAAGATTGGCTACCTTGTTGTTTAGCAATCCTCTCTTCATGTGCCTGCTTTACGCTATGAAACTTCTTATCACGCTCCTCAAATATCATCTGTTCACGCATCTTCTTGAATTCTCTGTGCTCCTTGTCTCTTGCAACGACCTTTCTCTTCTTTTCTTTTTGCTTGATTACTTTCAGCCTATCAGGCAACGGTAGTTCGGACACAGGAATATTTGCTGTTTTAGAGGCTTCTTGTTCAGCAAGTGTGAAGAGTCTTCTCTTTGTTCTCCTTTTCTTTGGAGTAGCAGCATCACCCGGTTGCTTCCTCTTGTTAAATGATACTGCTAGTTGACCGATGATTGGGGCTGATTGCTCAGCTTGCTTCTTAGCAAGAATCTCATCCAATTGATCTGCTGGAAGATCTCCAAGTTCCTCAATGATTTCTAAGCTCTTGAAGCATTGCTCTGTTTCTAGCTTACTCTACATTTCAGCGAGCTCTTCTGCCGATAAAGTAGAGGAGTGCTGAAGAACCATTTCACCTGTGCGCAGGTCTGATGTTGCTACAGACACAACATCTGCTGTTTCTTTCTTGTAAATTGGAAGGAAGTCAGTGCTCAGCAAATCCTCTCCTTCATCAAGTTCATCTTCCGGAATAATGAGTTCCAGGAATTTGCTGATCTTTAGTCCAAAACTGACATTTGAGGTGAAAGTCCCAGAACCCGGCATCAGATTCTTGTTCTTTCTCGCATGATCCAGCCATCGCTCATAAAAGAATTCAGCCCAATTTCCATTGTACCCATCCTCCAATGCAATCATCACTCCATATTTCTTTGCAGACAACTCAGAATGCGATCCGGCGTCGCATTGAAACATCTTGATCACCAATTCTGCGAGAATCTTGTAGTTATCGGAGAAACCTTTGATTGGGGTGGAAATCTTCCATGGATGTTCCAGGTCCTCTTCAACCTCTGGGCGCTTCCAGGTGTACCACCGTTCCTTGTACTTATCGGACTTCATTAGGTATCTGGTCATTATTCGCCCACCGGAGTTGCTAAGGCCGAACGTCTGGGCTAGAACTGCAGGCGATACTTCAATGATGTTCCCAAAAACGGAGGTGGTGAAGGATGATGATTCTTTGGGAATGACTGCCCTGGCGAAGAACTCAACGACCATGAGCGGTCTGAATTTCTTGGGTTCGGCGGAGAGATACTGTACCACTTGGGCTTTGACTAGCCTCTCCATGACGAATTCAGGGAACGTTGAGGCGGTGAGAGGAGTGAATAGAATCCTGTCTCTATTTACTTGAGTAGTGCGTTTCTGGGCATCAGATAACCCAGAGGCAGCCTTCTTGCGAAGAAGAGAGACCAATCAGTGATGACAGTGGTCTTCGTGAATGTCGTCCTTCGTCCCAATTCCGGTGAATTCAGGTCGATGTCGTTCATGTAATCTCTCATCGGGTGTGGGTTTGCGGTAGAATACTATTGTAGGTTCTTGGATAGCAGCAGATTTTGTGGTAGACATGCTGAAAGGGTTTTAGGTTGAGCAAACTTAAGGGTAGGGTTTATGAGGACTGGCTGCGGAGACGATTTAGGGGATTGAATGTGAGAGAGAATGAGAGTTGATGGATTTTAGGCGAAAGTATTTTGAATGAATATCCAACGATCGCGCTCCCTCCGCTTTAATTGCTATCGACGGTTAGGATTTCACACGTTCAGCACGATTGGACGTGCGTGACCCATTACTCGAGAGTACTTGAGCACTTTTGACGTGTCAATTACGGATTAGGTGCAGCCACTGTCGTGCATTTAATGCTCCGTCTTGGATACGCTTGGTTTGAGTGGCATAGGCTCCCGCTTCAATGTCTTAGCAAACTTAGCACAGTTCGGACCTTGTTTGCTGATTTGACCTAGCAAAAACCTTGACTTAGCAGGCACACTTAGCAGCTTCTCTTGCGATAGTGTTGAGCCTCTGAAGAGTCTCATGCTTCAGCAATCTACATATTTCCGAAGTAAGCTCCAATTTTCCATAAAAGGTCATCAAGTGCCATTATTTAAGACGATTGATTTCTACCTTAATCAGTGGATTTGGGATGTCCTTTGGTGTCTTTTCAAGCATACGTGGAAGAGGTCGCCGTATCACTCTGGTAGGTCGACTTGCTGTAAATAGCTTTACTTAGACAGGTGGCGTTTCCCCTTTGTCGAGACTCCTCGACTTCCTCCCTCTGAATTAAGTTGACAAGACACTTTTGGGAGAATGTTCCCTCTGTGGAGAGAACCACGATTTTGCTATAGATAATGCCCCACTCGTTTTCCTGAATACCATCTCCTTCAATCCTTCTCTGCATAGTATCTTCCTCTTTCCTTATTCCACAATGATGTACCAAACCACCATCGCTCCGCGTGACCTAACCGTCACTCGCAACCAAATTCTCCACGAATCAGGATTGTTCTTTGAGTACGATGAAAACTATCATGTGGCAAACTTTGTTATGGGGGCTGTTCGTGAGAGTCGTCTGGACCAGTTTTTGATGACTGCTCCTACACGTTATCAGAAACGAGCTCTTCAAAGCTTCATCTTCTCATGCGAGACAACTGACGACGCTATCTGGGGCGCCTTCGAGAACCAATTGGTTTGTTGGACGCCAACTCTCTTTGCTAAGAAATTTGGTCTCCCGCGGGGTCCAGTTCGCATCATGCACTTCAACCGCCATATGACTGCTCCTGAGTTCGGCTTCTGGGACAAGTGGAGACAGTCGGACATCTATAACTTTTCACCAACTCCGTCATGTCTAGAGCTGAAGGAAGAATATAGAGTGCTCTTTGACATCGTCAATAATGTCACGGTTGGAGTTGATGCTGATAACTATGTGTTCAATCCTAGAATCTGGAGGGCCATGATGGCCATTGATGCAGAAGTGAAGAATGTCGACTGGGCGGGTTTCTTCTTTGATGGAGTGAAGGAGTGCATCGACCACTTTCCTCAGTTTTCTCTGCCAACTGCCATGCAGTTGAGTTGGTTACTGGAGCAGAAGTTCCCCCACGTTGTTTCTGAGGGCTTCCCTGTGATGGGTTCTGACTTCTACCCCTTGAGGCCTCACTTTCCTAACCCGTGGTGATCGATGTTCTTGGCTCTCCCTCCTTTTGTTGCTGAAGTTGACTGATTTCCAACAAACATTTCTAGACTTTTGTAATAAATGTTGATGTAAGGGTTGGCTATACCTGATTTCCCTTTTTGTAATGATGTGGTGCTATCAGAATGTGTTGCTCTTCCTTTTAATGAATTGACTAATATGCTCCTTCAGTTCCATTTGCTGAGTTTCTTCTCGTAGATCGTTTTGCTGAGTGAGAATTATTCGAATAGCAAACCTCTGTCTGCTACGCTGGTATGCTATTTTTCCACTCAAACACGACACGTCTCAGCAATCCTGTTTACTTCTGATGTTCGAGGCGCAGCATCTCAAATTCTAGCAAATCTATGATATCTTTAGCAAACCACAAAAATTAGCATCCTGAATTTGATCAATCATCGAGTGAGTTCTGTAGACGTCAAGAGATCCAAAAAGAGAGAATGAGGGCTTGGACTCATTCATCCACATCTTCTTCTAATTCCATCAGTCCTAGCTTTAAGCATAGTTCTTTGAATCTGGCTTCGGCTAGCGGCTTGGTGAAGATGTCTGCTAGCTGATCTTCAGTACAAATATATTGAACATCAATATCACATTTCTCCTGATGATCATGGATGAAATGATGTCGTATATCAATGTGTTTGGTTCTTGAATGATGAACCGGATTCTTGGTTATGCACATTGCACTGTTGTTGTCACAATAGATAGGCACGCATTCGGGCGCAATGTCATAATCCAACAGCTGCTGCCTGATCCATAAGACTTGAGCACAGCAACTCGCTGCTGCTACATATTCTGCTTCAGTGGTGGATGTAGCTACAGAATGTTGCTTTTTGCTAAACCAACTTATTAGCTTGTGTCCAAGAAATTGACAAGTTCCACTTGTGCTTTTTCGATCGATTTTGCATCCTCCAAAGTCTGAGTCTGAGAATCCGCTGAGTGATAAACCATCGGATCTTGGATACCAAATCCCTAGTCCTTCTGAGCATTTAAGATAACGAATTATCCGCTTAGCAATGTCTAGATGTGATTTCTTGGGATTCGCCTGATATCTAGCACATACTCCTATAGCATACGAGATGTCTGGTCTGCTAGCTGTTAGATAGAGTAAAGATCCAATTATGCCTCGATAAAATGATGGATCACATCTTCTCCACTCTCATCAATGCTTATCTGACAACTTGTGCTGGGTGGTATTCTTAGACTCTTGGTTTTCTCGGGGCAATACTTAGCAATCAGATCTCTAGTATACTTCCTTTGGTGAATGAAGATACCTTCGGGTGATTGTTTAACCTGAAGTCCAAGAAAATAGGACATCCTTCCCATCATGCTCATTTGAAAATTACTCTGCATGAGCTTAGTAAACTTCTCACATAGCTTCAGATATTTTGATCCAAAAATGATGTCATCAACATAAATCTGAACTAGCAAGATACTTCCTTCATCTTTGATTCTGAATAGGGTTTGGTCAATCTTCCCTTTAGTAAACCCATTTGCTAACAGAAATTTTGACAATGTTCCATACCAAGCTCTTGGTGCTTGCTTAAGTCCATAAAGAGCTTTCTTGAGTCTGTAGACTTGATTTCCTTGCTCGAAACCTGGAGGTTGCTCTACATATACTTCTTCTTTGAGTTCACCATTTAGGAATGCGCTTTTTACATCCATCTGCAATACTGGGAATTCATTGTGAGCAGCATATGCTAGAAATAGCCTTATTGCTTCCAACCTAGCGACGGGTGCGAATGTCTCATCGTAGTCAATTCCTTCACATTGTCTATATCCCTTCGCCACGAGGCGAGCTTTATTTCTGATAACTACGCCTGATTCATCCTTCTTATTCTTGAAGACCCACTTGGTGCCAATAACACTTTGATGTTTAGGTCTGTCCACAAGTTCCCAAACTTGATTCCTTGTGAATTCAGCAAGCTCTTCGTGCATAGCATTTACCCAATCTACTGACTTCAGTGCCTCTTCTACTTTGAGCGGTTCTATTTGAGATATATAGCAAGCGAGTATAACATTCCCTTGTCTCGTGAGAGTAGGGTCGTTGATATCTCCGATGACATGCTCAAGAGGATGAGCTCGTAACCATACTGGCCGAATAGGAGATCCATTTTCAGCATTTCCTTCTCCTGGTGGATTACCATCAGCTATGACTTGTTCCTCACCAACATCTGGATGTTCAGCATCTTGATTACCATTAGCATTTGGTACCTCAACATCTACATCTTCAGCAATGATGTCTTCTAGCACATTAGTTTCTTCAATTGGTAGCTCAGCACCTTGCGGTATTCCAGCTCCTTCTTCGATTAGTTTTTCTGGGCCATCTGGAGGTGTTTGATCATCTTCATCATTGATTACTCCAATAATATCCAGATTCTCATTAAGGTAGATGGATGTGGCCTCAGCATGATCATTAGCATCACTGGCCCGATCAGCAGCCTGGTCTCCAGCTAAGTGCGTTGAATTTGGATTCGGATCATTCATAGACCTAGTTGGATCAATTTGCAAGTTTTCGAAAGAATTTGAAAATAATTGATCGACAACATCCTTGGCATCAAGATCACCATCCTTTGATTCTTTAATAGTTCTGCGCACTAGAGTAGATTTATCAAAAATAACATTGCATGTTATCTCCACAATTTGATTTGTCTTGTTTAACACTCGATAGCCTTTATGGGAAGGGTGTCCATATCCTAGGAACACACCCTCATCAGATTTAGGCGAGAAAGTGTTAAGCTTTGACTTCCCGTTATTGTGAATATAACATGTAGAACCGAAAACACGTAGATGGGTTATGGAGGGCTTACGACCATTGTATACTTCATATGGAGTTTTGTTAAATCTGTCGTTGATTGCGCTCTTATTTTGAGTATAGCAGGCGGTCATCACAGCTTCTCCCCAATACTTTCCACTTAATCCTTAATCAGCAAGCATTGATCTCACGGCTTCTTTTAATGTTCTATTTCTCCTCTCCACTAGACCATTCTGCTGAGGAGTCCTTGCAGTGGATCTTTCGTGATTAATTCCGGCTTCTACGCAAAAGTCCATCAAGACTCCATCTCAAAACTCGGTTCCATTGTCTGATCTGATTCTTTTCACAGTGACCTCCTTGTTGTTTTGTTCTTATAGGACCAGCTTTGCTGTTTTGTTCTTTTAGGATCAGCTCCGGAAGTAGCAGCTTTACTTCATCCTTGGTCCTTAGCAACCGAACCCATGTGTACCTGGAAAAATCATCAACAACCACAAGAGTATATATCTTTTTACCTACGGTTGCTGGAGTGACAGGACCAAATAGGTACATATGTAGAAGTTCGAGGATTCTTGCTGAGGTTGCTAATAAGTTAGGATTTTCACCAACTTATCTTATAGTTCTTTAACTGATTGTGTAGTGTTTAGATTGTTTTTGTACTTGTTTTCGTGCATGAATTGGGTTTTGTACTTGGAATGCCGTGTTTGATGAATCGTGCAGGTTTCTAGTCGAAAAAATAGAAGAATCAGGATCCAGTTTTTGAGACCTCGTCGATCGACGAGGGCCCTTAGTCGATCGACGAGGCATGTCGTTGCCAAGCGATCGACAAAGCAAAGGAGACCTCGTCGACCGATGCTGTTCAGAAGCGGTCGACGAGGCAAAATGTTGAGATGCGATCGACGAGGATCAGAAGCGGTCGACGCGCATGCGGGAATCCTGTTTCTAATCAGATTTGGAGATAGATGCATATCTAATTCTAGATACTGCTAGATACATCTTTCATCATTATAAATTCATGTAATTTCGACTTCTGAGAGAGAGAGAGTTAGAGCAATTATTAGAATATTAGAGTTGAAGAATTTTGAGAGTTTTTATGTTTTTGAAGACAAGTTTCTACGAGAAGAATTCCGGATTCCAGTTTTTATGCAATTCAGGTTGTATTTTTCTTTGATGAATATTACCATGAATATCTGTAACTAAATCCTCTCTCAGATTCTAGGGTTTCAAACTATCAATGTATGCATGTTGTGATTAATCGAATTATTTTCCCTTTCCCTTCGTAGTTTGTGAAATCTGTGCTTATTCATAATCTTGATTTGCTGATCACATATTAGGGTTATTTAGTTGATTACTTGAGACGTAACTGTAATAGTTTTCAATCGAAAGAGATTTTCACAATATAATCTGATTTCTTGTCGTAACTGAAGGAGACTAATTGTAGGAATAAATCTGTAGAACTTGGGAGTTAGTTAATTTATCTTGAGACCGAACGGAGATAGGTAATTGACTAATCTACTTTACGAATTGTCAAACAAAGAAGTTCGTAATACTTTTCTGATGTTTCACTATGAAGAGGAATTAAAATTGGGAATTAATCGATTCGTTCATACATGTAATACTTGATAGGTAGATATCCCTGGGATCTGTACTTCTCTTATTTGACTTCAAAAGCTATTTAATTTTCCTGTTCAGTTTTCGATTGCAAAGATTGAGATTTCCAAAACAAATAAAACCTTTTCATCTGATTTTCCTAATCAATACTTTCAAGAACGCTCGATTTAGTACTTAAAGATTATTCGTTACTTCTTTCCCTGTGGGATCGATAATTTTATCTTTGCCGCTGTATTATTAGCTCTGCTAAGTCGCAGTTAAATAATGTTACGATCAAATTTTGGCGCCGTTGCCGGGGAAAGAATAGAATTAATCTTACTAATAAATCTGTGATTGAAAAATTGCTTTAGGCTATAATTTTCGTATTTTTTTCTGAATTTTCTCGCGTATTTGTTTTCTTCGTCGATCGACGCTATTTAGCCTCGCTCGACGAAGCTGTTTTACTTTCGTCGAT
This sequence comes from Plectranthus barbatus, assembly GCA_026898455.1. Taxonomy (NCBI): domain Eukaryota; kingdom Viridiplantae; phylum Streptophyta; class Magnoliopsida; order Lamiales; family Lamiaceae; genus Plectranthus; species Plectranthus barbatus. The sequence continues at coordinate 13,918 of JAPKLW010004617.1, forward strand.
CGACGCATACGTCTCGTCGATCGATGACTTCGTATTTCCTTTTTCAGAATTTTAGTTCGTTTGTTTTTATTTTCCAGTTGTATCTCACTACCTCCTTTGCTGTACAGGTAGTGCATGAGCACGCGAGCCAAAGGAAAGGACCCGCTCTACTATTACCCGGATATTGAAGCCACTTGCAGAAGAATTCGAAAGAACAAGCGTGCTCAGGAAAGTTCGAGTAGTCACACAATGGAAGACAACGTACCTCCGCCTCCACCAGTGCTAACTGCAGAGGAGCAGACTTTGCTTCTCCAAGAAGTCCAAGCTATGAGGGCGCAGATCCAACAATACGACCTCGAGAGGAACAATCCGAATGGAAGGGATCTTTGCCATAACCCACTATTTGAGGACAATCCCGACAATGGAGAGGAAGACAATCAAGATCCTCCAGACGAGTCTGACGATGAGGAGGAGGAAGAAGCTATGCAGAATCGGTACAAACCTCAGTTCAAGGAGACAGATTTCAAGATTGGCATCAATGCCAACAATTTTGAACTGAAGACCGGATTGGTACAGATGGTGCAACAAAACCAATTCGGAGGAAGAGCTACCGAGGATCCCTATGCGCATTTGGACAAGTTCATCATGCTCTGCAATACTGTGAAAATTGGAGGAGTCAGCAAGAGTGCCATCCAAATGCGTCTGTTCGCATTCTCTCTGAGGGATAAGGCACAGTCATGGTTCACCGCACTGGACAAAGGAAGCATAAGTACGTGGAACGAACTGAGAAACGAGTTTCTAGGGAATTTCTTCCCTCTGAATGTTATTCGGCAAAGACGGAAAGAAATCATCAGGTTTGCTCAAAGGCCTGATGAAAGCTTCAGCGAGACATGGGACAGATTCAAGGACCTGCTGAGAGCCTGCCCCGGACATGGTTTTCCATCGGGAGAACAAGCTGAAGCATTTTATGAAGGGCTCAATGACAAGACAGCCAAACTGGTGGACACCACACTTGGAGACACAATCATGACGAAAAGTGGGAAGAAGGCCATGGAGTTCTTCCAAAAGATGGCCAATAACACTCAACGGTGGTCCACAAGCCGAACTCAGCCCGTGAAAGCTGTAGAAAAAGTGGTGGAAAAAGCTGTGGAGAAAGTTGCCGAGCAACCAGATTTGGCAGCTGAACTGAAAAAGCTCAGGGAAGAGTTTGCTAACCTGAAGCAAGAGAAAACGGTTGCTGCAGTTGATGCAGTGCAAGGGCCGATCGAGGAGAACAATGCTGATGTGAACTTCATTCAAAGGGGTGGTTATCAAAACAACTACCGAGGAGGATTTCAGCAACACAATCAGCAACATAACCAGCCCTATGCCTTCAACCATGCAAGGAATCATCCTGGATTCTCTTATGCCAATCCACAAGCTGCAGAGCAACCACCGCCAGGATTCGCCGTACAAAACGGAGAAGTCGTAGAGAAGAAGAAGCCAAATCTCGAGGAGATTTTGGCCAAGTTCATGGAAGGCTCCACAGATACTGTGACAAAGCTGAAGCAAGAAATCTCTGGGGTGAACACAAAGGTCGATCAGGTGCAGAAGCATGTGCAGATCATTGAAAATCAAGTCAGTCAGATCGCCGATGCTCTTGGGACCAAACACAAGCCGGGGCAACTTCCGAGCAACACCCAGGTCAATCCCAAAAATCAAAACCAGAGGAAACAAGTGAATGCTATCACTCTGAGAGGGGGCAAGACCTATGAAGGGCCTGAACAATCAGAAAAAGGCGCCCGAGATGAAGAAGAAGCTGAAAAAGAGGCAGAAACCGCCACAAGCGAAGCTCCGTCGACCGACGGAGCATCCTCGTCGATCGACGAAGCCTCAAAAGAGGCCTCGACCGAGCCTGAACCTCGTCGGTCGACGGCTGCTCCTCAACCGCCAATGAAGAAACCGCCTCTGCCGTATCCACAGCGGTTTGCCAAGACCAAGATGAACGAAAGATATGCACGATTTCTGGAGACAATGAAGAAGGTGCATATCAACATTCCATTGGTAGACGCTCTTCAAGAGATGCCCGGGTACATCAAGTTTCTGAAAGACATGGTCTCTCAGAAAAGACCGTTCTTGGAGCACGAGACGGTCAATCTTTTTGAAGAGTGCAGCGCTATCATCCAGAAGAAGATGCCAATCAAGAGGGAAGATCCGGGTTCTTTCACAATCTCTTGTATCATCGGAGGTGAAACCTTCGGCAAGGTTCTTTGTGACTCGGGGGCATCAATCAATCTGATGCCGCTTTCAATCTTCAAGCGGCTAAAGATCGGCAGCATCAAGCCCACGACGATCTCACTGCAGATGGCTGATCGGTCAGTCTCCTATCTGAAGGGCATTGTTGAAGATGTGCTGGTGAAGGTAAAGGATTTCATAATCCCAGCCGATTTTGTGGTACTTGATATGGAGGAGGATCGAAATATTCCTCTAATCCTTGGGAGACCGTTTCTGAAAACCGGAGGGGCATTGATCGACATCCGAGACGGCAAGCTGACGTTCCGAGTGAACAATGAGTCCGTCACGTTCTCAATCTACAAGGCAATGTAGAAGCACGACGATGGAAGTTATGCAGAAGAATGCCACATGATCAATTACTTCAGCCCGGTAATGTCTTCCCCCTTCACTTGTCTGAAAAGTGAGGCGGATTTTCTGGAAAACTGTTTGCAACATTCCCTCTCCTCTTCTGAAAATCTGGATGAAGCCACTGAGGAGATCCTGAATCTAGTCATGGAACTAGATGTGTTCGAGGAAATTACCCGAGAGAAAGAACTCAAAAGAGAGTCGCTGCCGAGCCGCTTCAGAAAGCCTGCGTCGACCGAGTCTGCAGTCTCGTCGATCCACGCCAAGACCACACCTTCGTTGATCGACGAAGACCCCTTGTCGGTCGATGGAAATCCAGGACAGCCGATCTCCAGCTCCAATCCACCCATTCTGGAGATCAAGACACTCCCATCACATCTCAGGTAAGCATTCCTAGGCTCAGACAGCACTTACCCTGTTATCGTTTCTGCTTATCTTTCACAGGGGGAACTTGACAAGCTGCTGCGAGTTTTGCGAACATACAAGTCTGCCATTGGATGGACCTTGGGAGACATCAAAGGAATCAGTCCTTCGCTGTGCATGCACAAGATCATCCTTTCATTCAAGGCTCAAAGGGGCTACAAGTGAAGATTTTAAGGTTAGTGTATGGGAGATGGGCTATGAAAGAACATGCCTAAAATCATTTTCACCCTATTACCACACTTAATGCAACCTCAAGAGAGAAATTCGTCAAATTCTAGGAAATAAATCTAACAACTTTGTCACTCATCAAACGAAAGAAAATGGCACAAATCCTCACAAAGTAGAAATCTTGTTGCTCCTCAATAATTATCCAATTTCGAACAGTTATCATGCAAGAATTTAAGTTTCAAAGATCAACATATCAAGCAAAACAGCTCCTATCATCGGCTACTCTATCACACAGATCATCATTCTTAATCAGCAAATATCTCGATTATCAATCAACAATTCTAGCTTAAGTAAAGACAGTTAAGTAGTCATAACACCATCATAATCAAAAAGTTCCGACTGTCCTATGTTCAAAAGCTTCTAAACAATGCTCAGACTATTTACCTAAAACAAGTATCACAACCCAAGAGTTCAAAAATACTAATTTTCAATAAAAAGCCTTGCAGAGAGCAATTGTTCACACTGAAGCAAAAGAACAAGGATGGTGATGGTTCAGAAAAAAAAACAAAGACATCAAAAACAATGAAAAATCAACAAAAAGCAGAAAAAATAAAAACAAGAAATCAAACAAACGTTTCTCTTTTCCTATCATTATCCCCCAAACTTATTCACTCGAAGGAGTGGAAAAGTTTGAAAGTTAGGTAAGGAAAAAGAGAAACGATACCTCATTCCTCCTCATCGGAGGGATCCTCCATCTGAACATCGGAAGATGCCCAGACTGGCAGTCGGCGGTGGGGGTCCTGTCGAACAATCTGTTGGGGCTGGGAACTGGACTGAGGCTGCGTGTTGAGGAGCAGCTGCCGCATCTAAACATCGAGGTTATCCTGCAAGTCGGCCTGCTGCTGCATGTACTGGTAAATCGTCGCCAGGTCCACCCCGGAAGATGAAGACTCTCCCGCGAAGTGGTGTGGCGGCTGTCCACCAGTCTGATCAGGAATGTGCTGCCCTCCGTCATCATCCTCATCATCCTCATCATCCTCATCCGATTTTGGGGGCGGCTGCGGCTCGCTCTGGTCTGGCCGGGTCAGTGGTCGGTGTCGGAGTCTGGAGGTGCCTGGACCTCCTCGTGCACCGGTCATCAACCTCATGTGTGCGGGGGTGTGCATCAACCAATTATCACGGAAGTGACAATCGGTGACGTGTGTGAGGTACCGGTTTGGCAGTGGAAACCGGTCTCCATTGGACATCCGCAGGGACCATCCTCTCTCCCGCGGCGAAATCATCATCATCCTCACAAAAACCCCCGTGCCAAGACCTCGGTTGTCATCCTCGAGCTCCTCGAACTGGGACAAGTCAATCCCCACAAATTCTTCAATCGGGGTGATCAACCCCCCGCTCCAAATGTTGCCTTTCTTTGCCTTGATTTGCTTTTTCCAATGGTCCATGACAAACGCTTCGAGGCTGAACTTCCCCTTCGTCAACATGCAGTAGAGGACGTAGAGTTCTCCAATTCTGACCTTGCCACTCTCATGCCTGCCAGAAATCGACACCCCCATACATCTCTGGATGTATCTGAAAACAGGGTTGTCGATAGAGGAAGCCTTCAAATTCCCCGAGTCGAAAACGCGTAAGTCGTCGCTGGCTTCTGCAGCGATTTGGGACCAGAAGCGAGCACTGTCGTAGCTTGGGGGAGGAATGCCATCTCCCCCTGCGTAGACTCCCCAAATGTCCTCGAGCTTATCCCTTGGGATCTCGTGGTACTTGTTCAACAGCTGGAACCCAATTGAGGTAGGCTCTGGTCCTGGCTCGATCTCAAAGATTCGGAGTGATGCAAAGAACTCCAAGACCAATGCCGGATAAGTTGGCCAACGGCCTGTCACCCATCCACCCCAGCCAATCCTCTCCACAAGGTTCTCAACGTCATCACGAATACCCAGCAGCTGCATTGTATCCGGGCAGGGGTAGAGTGTCTGCCGGATTGCGAATTCTTCCCCCAAGAACTTTTGGTAACGCCTCTGATGAGACCGGTGGGTGAATGTTGGTTGGAAGTCCATTGTCAATCTGCAAGGGTAGTGAAAGAGTTTGTCAAAATTCATCACCATTCTTCACAAAATCCCAATGCAAACATATCCAATTTGAGCAAAAATCCAAAGAAATCGATGTACCCATGCAAAATTGGTTCGACATTCATTCAATTCACTCTCAATTCTAGCCTATTATCATCACGTTTGACAGAATTTGGTCCAGAAATAATAAAGCTAGAAAATCACCCAAATAAGAAAAATTCCCCCCAAACATTCGTATGAAAAATTTCAATGAAACTGAAGCACAAATCAATCACGAGCAAGTATATCGATGAAAACCACAAACCATATCGAGTAATCACCACGAATAGCAACGAAGTCGACAAAATCCATAAATTGAAAACAAGGGCTCCAAACTCAAATTTTGTCAAAAATCATGCTCAAATCCTTCAAATCATGTGAAATAATTGAAAAGGAGAGAGTTAGTGTACATACCGTGGTTGATTTTGATGATTTGGAGAGAAAAATTCGAAGTTGGGGTTGGGAGAGAAAAACCGTGCGTGTGTTTGTGTTTGTGAGGAAGAAAATGAGGTGAGGGGGTTTAAAAACCCGTCTATGTTCGCGGCTCAGAATCGACCGCGTCGATCGACGAGGGGTCTTTGTCGATCGACAAAGCCCATTTCTCCTCGTCGATCGACGAGAAATGGCATCGGTCGACGAAGAAGTTTTTCCTCGTCGATTGATGCCAATTTCTGACGATCTTCGTGGCCTGACTGGACTCGACATAATTTTGAAAAAAAAAACAAAATTGAACTGACTCGAAAATAAAAGAAATAAAATAAAACGGGAAACTGTTGGGTTATCTCCCAACCAGTGCTTGGTTTATTGTCGCTAGCTCGACAATACCTGACTTTTAAGGGCGATTCAAGTAGTACTTCTCCACTGCTCCAATCAGAAGAGGGGTATAGTACGGTTTCAGGTTTTGCCCGTTCACTCTGAAGGACTTTCCATCTTGTCCGGCTAACTCAACTACACCATTTATGAATTGGCTGATTACGGTGTATGGTCCGACCCACTTTGATTGTAGCTTTCCGGGCATGAATCGAAGACAGGATTTGAAGAGGAGAACCTTATCACCTGAAGTGAAGACATGCGAGCGGATCTTTTTGTCGTGGAATCTCTTCGCTCGATTCTTGTAGATGACGTTGTTCTCATAGGCCTCGTCCCGAAAATCTTCTAATTCATTCAGTGCCATGGCGCGGTCTTCTGCGGCTGTTTACCAATCTAAATTTAATTCTTTCACCGCCCTCCAAGCTTTGTGCTCCATCTCGACAGGAAGGTGACATGATTTTCTGAAGATCAGCTGATATGGAGATGTCCCAATCGGTGTTTTGTAGGCGGTACGGTATGCCCAAAGTGCATCATCGAGAACTGCCGCCCAATCCTTTCTTTGCTTGACCGTCTTCTCCAATATCTGCTTGATTTCTCTTTTGGATAATTCTGTCAACCCGTTCCCTTGAGGGTGATACGGGGTGGTAACGCGATGCTTTACTCCGTATCTCGCAAGAAGAGAAGAAAGCCATTTGTTACAAAAATGTGATCCCCCATCACTTACCAGGGCTCTTGGTGTTCCGAATCTTGTCATCAGCTTCTTCAGGAACTTGATAACGACTTTGGAGTCGTTGGTGGCTGTCGGAATGGCTTCGACCCACCGCGATACATAATCAACTGCCAACAGGATGTATGTGAATCCTTGCGATTTCGGGAAGGGTCCCATGAAATCGATCCCCCAGACATCCAATATTTCAACTTCAATCACCGGTGTCTGTGGCATCTCATTCTTTCGCGAGATGTTGCCGGTCCTCTGGCAGCAATCACAGCCTGTTATCCATCCACGACAGACTTCGTAGATGGAAGGCCAATAGAATCCGCTTGCAAGGATTTTGAAGGCAGTCCGGTTGGCTGAATGGTGTCCACCGGTTGGAGATGAGTGGCATGCCTCGAAGATTTTGTGCCATTCGGACTGGGGCACACAGCGGCGAATGACGCCGTCAGCACATCTGCGCCACAGGTACGGATCCTTCCAATAGTAGAATCTGACATCGTGCAGAAACTTCTTCTTTGCATAGGGAGAGGAGTCCGGAGGAAGTACGCCGCCGACCAGAAAATTGGCAAAGTCTGCAAACCACGGGGTTTTGGATTCATACATCTCCTTCATGTCCCTCAAGGCATAGACCTGTTCGTCGGGGAATGTCTCTCGGATTGTGAATTGCTGATCGTCCCCTTCAAATGGCTCGAGTCTCGATAAATGATCGGCAATGACGTTCTCGCTTCTCTTTCTGTCCTTGATCTCCAAGTCGAACTCTTGTAACAACAGAATCCATCGAATCAGTCTGGGTTTGGCATCTTGTTTTGCAAACAAGTACTTGATTGCTGCGTGGTCGGTGTAGACAATTGTTTTTGAGCCTATCAGATAAGGTCGGAACTTGTCGAACGCGAACACAACCGCGAGCATCTCTTTTTCCGTCGTGGTGTAGTTGCACTGAGCTGGATTCATACTTTTGCTGGCATATTGGATCACATGGAAGAGTCTTCCTTTCATTTGGCCTAGAGCTGCTCCAACAGCATAGTCGCTGGCGTAACACATCAATGTGAAAGGCTCATCCCAATCTGGTGCAGTCAGGACTGGTGCGGTTACCAGCGCTTCTTTCAGCCTCTCAAATGCTTTGTGACAGTCTTCATCAAAAACAAAGGACACATCCTTCTCCAGCAAGTTACACAAGGGCCGTGATACTTTTGAGAAGTCTTTGATGAACCTCCTATAGAATCCTGCATGACCTAGGAAACTTCGGATGGCTTTGACGTTTGTTGGTGGTGGCATCTTCTCAATGGCTATCACTTTGGCTTGATCGACCTCCAATCCTTCGGCTGACACTCGATGCCCCAGCACAATTCCTTCTCTCACCATGAAGTGGCACTTTTCCCAATTGAGGCATAGATTTGTCTTGACACATCTCTCAAGAACAGTAGCCAAGTTCTGCAAACAAACATCAAATGAGCTACCAAAAACTAAGAAATCATCCATGAATACCTCCATGATTTTCTCGATGAGGTCGTGGAAGATTGCCGTCATGCATCGCTGGAATGTGGCCGGTGCATTGCATAATCCAAAGGGCATTCGTCGGTAGGCGAATACCCCATATGGACAGGTGAATGCCGTCTTGTGTAGATCTTCCGGCGCCACAACTATCTGATTGTACCCTGAGTAACCATCAAGAAAGCAGTAAAACGGATAACCAGATAATCTATCTAGCATTTGATCAATGAATGGAAGAGGGTAATGATCCTTGCACGTGGCGGAGTTCAAGGCTCGGTAGTCAATGCAAACTCGCCATCCCGTGATCGGTCTTTGTGCTACTTCCTCTCCATCATCGTTCCTCACAATTTGCATTCCTCCTTTCTTGGCTACTACTTGTGTCGGGCTTACCCACTTGCTGTCGGAAATCGGGTAGATCATGCCATGGTCAAGGAGTTTGAGAACCTCCTTCTTGACAGCTTCTTGCATGATGGGATTCAGACGTCGTTGTGCTTGTCTCTTCGGTTTCGCATCCTCTTCAGTTGCCTTTGCTGGGTTTGATTTGAAAGATGCCTTTGTTTGCTTTCCTTGTTGACAGGCTTTGCATGCCCCTTCTTTTCGAAAGGTTTCCACGGGCAATCCTTCAACCAGCTTATGCTTAGCAAGGAAGTTGATGGTTTTGAAATTCAGATGGGTTAGCCTCTTGTGCTAGAGCCAATTTGTCTCCTCCATGTTGAATGCTACGAAGCATGAGTCCTGTTGGCTACTTTGCCAATCGACTACATATAGGCCACCCTTGCGGATGCCTCTCAGCTTTACTTCTCCTGTAATCTTGTCAACGATATCACAGCCAGAGTTAATAAAGTAAACATTGTACCCATTTTCACATAGTTGGCTGATGCTCATCAGATTATGTTTGAGATTGGAGACAAGTGCAGCATTGACTATTCTTATTCCATCTTGTTCAATACATCCTCTTCCTATAACTCTTCCTTTGCTATTGTCACCGAATATGACTGTGGAACCGTAGAAGCTTTGAATTTCTGAGAACAAGTCTGCACATCCAGTCATGTGACCTGAGCAACCACTATCAAGGATCCATTCATTTGATAAGCTTGACACTTTTGCTCTTGGACCCTGTCCCTGCAATTATCACAAGGTTTATTTAGGTACCCGCTTAGCATCGGGTCCTGCGGGATTAGCAGATGTCATAGTTCCTTTTGGAACCCACATGCGAGTGATTCTCAAGATTTTCTTCTTAACATCACTCGTAATACCTTTCTCACCCTTAGGGTAAGTAATCTTTGCATGCCTAATTTGAGAGTGATGTGTGGTAGATTGATGAGCCTTCACAGTCCTTTTTGAAGAGAATCTATTGGACTCGGGTCTCACATAGGTGATCGGTCTATGTGGTGTGTATGATTTATATGAAGGTCTTACAGCATGGTATTGAGCCTGCTTGCCTTTGTAGAAGAAAGGAGTTACTGTCCTTGCAGTAGATACATACTGCTCAGTATATCCTCTAGACTTTGCTGAGTCAGGTTGCTGAGCAATTATCTTAGCTCTTGGGTGAACCTTAGCAGACATACTTGTCTGATGAATTCTCTCATACCTCTGCTGAGGTTTAGTGAAAGTGTTCTGCGGAAACCTTAGTTTTTGCTTAGCAGAAGTATTCTTAGCAGCAGTCTTTTCTTTTGACTTATTTTTATCATCAAGCATTCCAACAGAAATAAACATAATCTGTTTCTGCTTAGATTGCTCGACGTTCTTCCCAAGACTAAATCCGATTCATGATGTATCAGTATGATGTTTTTGCTGACTAATAGCAGCATTCAGGACATCTTTACTAGTCGTATATGTGCAAATGCAACTTTCCTTGGTTTATTCTTCAAAGCGTGATTTTCTTTTTCTAAGCTTTTCAAATGTTCATAAAGTTTTGAAAAATCAGCCTTCAAATTGGAGAGTTCCTTACTTTCAGACCTTAGTCTTTCGACTTCCTCGGTCAAGAGTGTGACTTTTGATTTCAAAGACGTATTCTCTCCAATAATTGAATTTTTAATCTCATACATTCTTGTAAATTCTATCGAAAGCTTAGTTAGATAATCTTCCTTGGAATCCAAAGAAATAGGCTTCTCCGATTGATGCATGATGATAGGAAATGAAACATGTATGGGTGTTACCTCTTGATTGTCATTTGCTGAGCTAGATTTTGCTAAGCACTCTGCATCAGCATCAGCAAAGCGATCTTCAACGAAATCAGCCATCAGAACTAGCATAGCCTCCTCCTCATCTCCTGATGAATAATACTCTTCTTCTTCATTGTCAGGGATGTCTGGAACTTCGGTTCTGGTTAACAGTGCTTTTGTTACTGCTCGAACAGCTCTTCGTTCAAACCTTTGTTTGAGACGTTCCCTCTCCTCTGGACTAACTTTAGGGCATTTATGTTTCAGATGATCAGGAGAATTACACTTGAAGCATGTCCTTGGCTTTCTCTCTGAGGATCGAGGAAATGATGTAGGCTTAGCATCTTTGTTCTCCTTTTCTGCTATTGCTTCTTGCATTAACTTCTGTAGTCTTTTCATCTGCTCCTCTAGTTTGCTGATTTTGACTTCTTCTTGTTGAGAGTTTGATGATGCAGCAGCCTCCTTAGCTGGTGATGCTGGGGTTAATCTTTCCTTATTGTAGTATGGCTTTTTCTGCTTCCCTTTCCAAGCATCCTTTTTGACGAAATATGCTAGATCCTCCGAGTTGCTAACATTTTCGGCTGACGATTTGCCCACAACAGCTTCATTCTTCTTTGATTGCTGTATGATAAACTCGTGAGTCTTAAGTTGATCGAATACCTCAGATGTTGTCATTTTGCTGAGATCTTTTTCGCTCAAACTCGTCATCTTCACGAACCAGTCACTTCTGGGGTATAGTTTGGAGATGATCTTGTTATTCATCTCTCCATTGTTGTACGTCTTCCCAAGATTCTTTAGTTCAGCGACGATGGTGTTGAATCTCTCCTCCATTGTTTGAATAGATTCACCTGGCTGCATTGAAAAGGATTCATACTTGTCAACTGCTACCTGCATTTTGTTGCGTTTCATTTGATCCGTCTCCTGAGATGATTCGCAAACATAGTCCCACATCTCCTTTGCTGTATCGAAATCTAGCACCTTGTCTGCCATTAGGGGAGGTAGTGAATCAAGAATGAGTTTCTGAGCAACGTGCTCTAGTTGAGCTCTCTTTTTATCCTCTCCAGAGTATTCATCGAAGGGTTTTTCGACCGTTGGTGGTGGCCTTGGTTGTCCTTCAGCAGGTTGTCCTACAAAAATATTAGGTTTCATAATTTTAATTGGACCTTTGTTTAGAACGTCTACCATTTCAGGGTGTATGCTCTGAAGTTGAATGGTAGCCATCTTCTTCCATGCTTTAAACTTCTCCTTGTTGTACTTGGGCAAGGTATGGTTCAACATCTTGTGATCTTTTAGTACCTGAGCTAAACAAACAAGAACAAAACAACGCAAGGAAATTGATAGATCTGGTGACAGGTGACTCAGAAACGGAGAGTCTGGTATGACCTCCGCTCTGATACCACTTGTTGGTCCCAAAATTATTAGAGTCGTCGTGTATAAATCTAAGCACGAGGTGCAGCGGAATAATTAACTTGCTATTAATGTCTTCTTAAGTTTAGCTGTAGGGTCGGATAGTTCT
>JAPKLW010004618.1:0-25903 GCA_026898455.1 Plectranthus barbatus
GCTAGGTAACCATATAATGCAACCCTATATATATATATGTATATGTATATCAAAATTAGTATCTATTTGTAGAGAATAAAAAATTATGAATTTTAGTATATTTTATAATTATTTTTATTTCACTATTTAAAACATATAAAAATTTAATTAATATGCTCATACAAAGTTAATTGATTAATATAAGAAAAACAAGTGTCACATTTCTATTTGTTCATAACTAAAAAATTAATAATAACTGAAAGTGGGGATCATTACTTTTTGTGGTTGGTTGGTCGACCATTTCCTCCATAGTTTAATGCATTTAACATTTTCTTTTATTTAAAAATGATGACATGGAGATGGAGCTGAGTTGATGATTAGGTTGGAGTATAAAAGTTGCTATAATAGTGATCTCATATTAAAAGTCCAAAAATGACCAACAAATTAAAATGTAGACCTCCCACTAGCATAGAGAGAGACATTATTTGATCAAAAACTAAGTGTCATGCATGTCGTAATCAGGTATATAAAATTTTAATATTCTTTTTATGTATGTCATATTTAATAAGATTTGTCAAACTTTTGATTGAGACTGCTTTTGTCTATATCGTATATATTAATCTAACTCCTATATATTACACTATTGAAAAGGATAGCTTTGCATGCCTCCAAGCATGACCGTTTCTGATCAATCTACTGAATTGGCCTAGTGTTGCATGAGGTGAAGGTTGATTTTATTTAATGGTTGGTGTATATGAAAGTTTCCATTCAATGAAAACCGGTCAAATTCTATTATTATAAATATTTTATTTTTTTATCTTATATGTATTTTGTTTCCAGTTTCAGATTTTATCAATTTTAAAACTAAAATATAGTTTAATTATTAATTTAAAATAAAATAAAAAAAGATGATCAAGATTTTCAATTGAGGACCCAAAAAATTATAATACTCTCAATCCAAAACCTCAATATTAACTAGGAGTCTTCGCGGTTTGGCCGAAACCGTTCAAACCGACCAAACCGGCCAAACTGGCAGTTTGGAAATTTTGAAATCGGTCAAAACCGGTTCGGTTCCAGTTTGGTGGTCCAAACCGGCCGTTTCAACCGGACCGACCGTATACATATTTATATATATTTGTTTAGATATTTTATAAATACCGTGTATAGATTAGTTGGATATTGTGACTTGGTTCTATGCGTTGGCCTGCGTTCGATCTCTCTTCCATACTCTTTCTACCCATTTTTATTTTTTTCATTTAAAACATTTACTTCTATAAGATAATATGAATGTTTACAAATTTAATATAAGTATGATATACTTATTTTTATGTGTACTTATTATTATGATATACTTATTTTTATGTGTACTTATTATTATTATTATTCACATGGATAATTTTCAAATTACTTTATTGTGAATTATTTATTTATATATTGTCAAAGTTATATATCTTAAAAAAATAATATTCACAATTTGCAAATATATTATCTCATAAATTTAAAGTAAACATCTTATACAGTCTTACAATAAATCAATACTTGTTACATCAACTCTAATTTTATGCAAACAATTTTAATACATCAAACTGTTTTTTAACATAATAATATTTTTCATATATATATATATATATATATATATATATATATATATATAGTGCATTGTTGAAATTTAGAACAAGTTTCATTCCAAACCGTAAAACCGGCCGGACCGAACCGTTTTTTATATGGTTTGGCCAGTTTGGTTTAGCTAAATTATTCGGCCGGTTTGTTTTGGAAAATCTCAAACCGTACTTATTAGCTTGGCCCAGATTTTTCCCCGAAACCGGCCGAACTGGACCGCGAACACCCCTAATATTAACCATGAATTGAAAATTTTAAATTGTTTTGAGCCTTGATTTGAAAATTCATTATTTGAATCTGAACCAACAACTAAGCAATCTTTTTAGATCTTAGATAGAACGATAGAACTTTTTTTTCATTTTAATAAAAAAGAGTGGAGAATTTGATCCCTCTTACAAACCGCCAGTTTAATATTTATGAGTGGAAAAACATAGTAATAATGTCTCTAAAGATTAATAATTACGGACTAGTTTGTTAGTATATATGAAAAATGACTTTTCCAGTTGCTTTCTGCGTCGTACAGTACTTTCCGAACCACTTCGGGAAAGCATTGTCCTTTGTGTGTACTTCTGTCAGAATGGGAGGGTAGCATTCGTTGATGACTGCTCCGCCTTGCTAGGTAATCTCAGAACCATCTGCTAGGCCTTTGATTGCTAACTCTCATCTAGCGGTCTGCTTTTGCTAGAGTCTGACTGCTGACGCTTCAGCAATGTTTAGCACTAGATTCCTCTGAAATGTTCTAGCAGATGTTGACTTCCTCAGCATCCTGCTAAACTCCTTCTGTCTGCTAAGATGATCCTTCTTAGCAGTCTCTTCCTTTATCATATGTTTGCTAACGCCTTAGCAAACATTCTCTTTAGCATTCTTTGATATCTGCTTGAAGTGCTTCTAGCAACCTATTCTATTACAACTCAATATTTACCCTATACAGGACATTACACGCGTTGCTTGACTATGCTAGAATTCAGCAATGATCAACCAAACGCTAAGGCTTTGATTCAACAAAACCTATTACAAATTTGATCCTAAGGGAAGAAACTCAAAATGATTCCCAACAATGGTTGCAAGAGAATTCTGCAAGTTTCTCTTGCATGACTTTGATCTAGTCTGCTGATTGAAGTGCTTCTGCTTTCTTCGTCGGTTCAGTTTGAGATAAGTAGCACGAAAGGAGGGCACTTCCTTGTCTGGTTCGGACTATTTGGTGACATCATCCAAAACTGCATCTTCTGGATGATTGCAAAGCTATTTTAGTTGTTGAAGCTCTTTGACCTGGACTGGTTGGATAAATGGCTCTTTAGAGTGAACGCCTGTAATTGACACGTCAGTGAGAAAGAAATCATTTGGAATAATTTTATTCCCCCAAACTGGATGATTTGTGCCTTGGTCAGACCAAACTGATAGTTAAGTAGAGGCTGCTCCGGAAATTTGGCCTCTGTAAGTGTGAATTCCTTCAGTCTGAACTCCTTCTTCAGTCTCAACTTCGGCATCCTTAGTCTGAGCCTTGTCGTCTTCTTTCTGGGCTTTTAGTCCACCAGTCTTAGCTTGTAGATTGCCAGTATGATATCCTGGGTCTTCAGTTTCAGCATCATCAGTTTCGAAGACTCCAGCAAGATCAACGATCGACTTCAGAAGACCCTTTAATTTATGACTTAACGTAGGGAAATAAAATTCAAAGTCTCAGCAAGATCATTTGCATCACCGACCCTCTCGATTGTCTGATGGCCAATCGAAGGTCTAGGTTGAGAAGATGATCCATTCATTGGTCTAGTCAAATCAGTTGGTTTTGCATTGAAAGAATTTCTGCCCAACTAATTATTTACATCATAGACCTTAGGAACTTCTTCTCCGAGTTCCTTCATGGTCCCGCACACTAGAGTTACCTCATAAAAAATAACATTACATGTTATCTCCACAACTTTGTTAGTTTATTGAATACCCCATATCCTTTGTGAGAAGCGTGTCCATATCCAAGGAACACACCTTCATCAGCTTTGGGAGAGAAGGCATTCAGTTTTGACTTTCCATTGTTGTGAATATAACATGGAGAACCGAACATGGTATATAAGGCTTACGACCATGATATACTTCTTACGGGGTCTTCTGAAGTCGATCGTTGATGCTACTTCGATTTTACGTGTAGCAGGTCGTCATCAACGCTTCACCCAATACCTTTCACCCAAGCTGGTCTCTGCCAGCATGGTTCGGACGAATTCCTTCAGTATCCGGTTTCTTTGTTCTACAAGTCCGTTCTGCTGCGGTGTTCTAGGAGTTGATCTCTCATGTCTAATTCCAGCTTCCGGCAGAAATCCATCAGAGGGATTTTGCAAAACTCAGCCCCATTATCTAAGGTAATTCTCTTGACTATTACTTCTCTATAGTTCTGGACTCGCATGATAAGCTTGGGAAGAATAATCTTCACTTGATCTTTTCCCTTAAAAAGCTTGATCCATGTATACCTCGAGTAGTCATCCATGACTACTAGTGAGAATCATTTTCCTCCAATGGTTGGGGGAGTTACTAGACAAAAAAGATCCATATGAAGTAACTTAAGCACTCGGGTAGTGCTGGGCTGACTGACATGTTCTTGAAGGATGTTTGGTTTGCTTCCCTTGCCGCCAAGCTTTGCACACTCCTTCCTTCTTGATCGCACCTCGGGGAAAGCCTTCTTCCAGTTCATGCTTGGTTAGATAATTGATGGTCTTAAATTTCAAGTGGCTCAGTATCTTGTGCCACAGTCAGTTCGTCTCAATGGAACTGGTCCCAAAAAGCATGAGTTCGTCTGCCCGTTTTGCCAGTCTATGATATATAGTCCTCCTTTGCGAATTCCTTTCATCTTGACATCTCCTGAAAGAGACGACATATCCATTTTTTCTTAGTTAACTTATGCTGAGAAGATTGTGCTTCAAGTTGGTGACGAGGGATACATTAATAATGTGAACTCCATTGTTCTCGATGCATCCCCTTCCTATAACTCTGCCCCTAGACTTATCACTAAACAATACTGGTGGTCCTTTAACCATGATGAGATATGTGAATGGATTCTTCTTCGCAGTTATATGAGCCGAGCATCCACTGTCCAGGATCCACTCTCTCTTTTCTTGAAGTTGATTCACATTTACCTGTTCCTGCAAGTCACAAATTTATACTTTAGGTCCCCGAGTATCTGCAGGTCCTGCGGGATTAGCTCATTTGACTATCCCTGTGGGAATCCAAGCTTTTGTGACCTTGACAGCAACTAACTTTTTGCTATCGTCACCAGCAATAACGTTTCCCTTTGAAAATAATGCATGTTTTTGGCTTGGGAAGGTGTAGTAGTGTGCAGTTCTCTTGGACGTGTGTTTTGAGAACCTCGGAAACTGCATTTCAGTTATGTGTGGTACCTTGGTGGCTTCTTATTAGACAAGTTTTGGCCACCACGGTTAGCCTTCACAGCCCTTGAAATGAAATTGTATTTGGGCTCTGGCCTCAAGTAGGTGTTCCCCTGTAATGCCCCCAACTTACCTTCCCAACTTTGGGGCGCGCTACAGTCATGGTCGGTAGTTTTCAAAAAATTTCTCAAAAATAGCGGAAGACTTAAAGTATTTGACAAGATAATAATTTAAAACATCCATCCATTTCATTCCAAAAGATGTAAATAACATTTCATAAACCAACAAAAGAAATGAGTTTAAACATGTTTTCTCATCTTTCACATAACAAGGGAAGGAAATAGTTTTCAGAGGTTCAGTGCAGCGGTGTGAAACGTGATGGAGATATGCATGTGAAGATGCACATCTCAGGATCTGCTTTCCAAAAACATTTACTCATCTTTACACCACTGCTTTTCCATCCCTGCCGCTAACCTACGTATTTTTGAAACAATACGAGGGGCTGAGTACTAATGTACCCCATGGAGACATGCCCGAAAACATACATTTTAAATATAAATGTTATACCACTCACACAGATAGACATGAGATTTTATTGAAAGAACCGTGTTATCTAAAACATTTTATTCGCTGCACCTATCTACCATGTTATCATATCTGTTTAGCATTGTATAACTGGAAGTTGGCTCACTTCCAAGTTACAATGAACAACTGGGAATGGACGAACCACTCAATCCACTGTCATCAACCTGTGCACTTTGTCTCAGAATCACATAGCTTTGAGACACGATCGATTTTATCACCTTATCCTTCCAAGGTATCAGCACGTCAACTGAACTACCCAAAATGCAGATAAAGCGCAAATAAATAAGGCTCCCTACCTTTTATATTAATGAGATTAGCACAGAAAAATCCTGGATCATTCTCTTTAATTAAGCTCTCTGACGATACCAATCGACAGAGGTACAAACATGATAGCACAAAACAATTTTAAGCATAACAATCAATTTAAAACAAACATTTTCACACTCATTTTAGAAAATTGAGCATGAAGCTCGAAAAGAATTTTGCTTTTACTGAAAATAGTCCCCACCTGTTATTTCTTATAGAAATACAGATGTTCTTGTTATTTGTGCGGTTAAGCTGTCACGACTTTACCCTTAGACTTCCCTTCATATAATACAACACAACATGTACTTAATTAGGATGGATTTTCTAAGTATTTTCAATCAGTCCTAGCTTACAATACTTGACATAAATCAGGACCTATGACTGACATCTAACTGACATCTCCAATTATTCGACATGTATTCACTTTGTACATCACTTCAACAAATCCAATCAATACGATTAATTGAATCGTGATTAACTAACCAACTCAACTCAAGTCACGTTCATACTTTAATCAGTTAATCATGCATTTAACTTCACGTTGATCGAACCAATCAAACTCGATATTTGATTTCATAATCCATCGCCTAATCATGCTCATAACATGTTTAACTAATCATGTATTAAGCTTAAACATCGAATACAATTCAATTCGGAAAAAAATTGAACGTCAAAATCAATTTATCTCCCTCTGCCCCTCTGTGTCGATTAACATGTAATGCCGTCAATCGACATGCTTGTCTTGCTCGACACTCGACAAAGCTCGATGCCTTGGCATCGATCGACACAAGTTCACTTCGACCGATGCATCTGTATCAACTGATGGGGCCGTGTGTCAACCGATGCACGCATGTCGATCGACACAAGCTGTGTCGATCAACATGCGTCATCTTCTCCGACGCATGCGCGAGCTGTGCTTGTAACTCTCATTTTCTACCATTTTAAACATGTTCAAACTCAACAATTCATCATAGCATGCTCCTAGTTGACTAATGATCATGGAAACATGCTTTAAAACAACTGAAATCAAGTAAATACGCCGAAAAAATGAAGGTGGTCAAACACTTTCCGGAAAATGTTTCAGAGACGGCGGCGGCGATTTCTGGCATCCGAGCTTCGATTCCTTTATACGAACGAGTTCCCTACAACATGAGGAGCACGAATATGTAAGCCAAACTCCAATTCAACATTGTTTCATATGAGTTTCATGCTGACATAAAAAATTATCGAAATGTCGACAGCTTACCTTCACACATGAATATCTTCGTCATCTCTTGATGAAATCGTGCGTTCTCGGGTTCCTTGGAATCCTTGTAGTACAACTGTACAAGCTTCCTTTGGGTGGTGGTGGTTCGGCCCGTGGTGAACGGAGGTGGTCGGAATATGGTTGGGAAAATGGCAGTGTGTCTGCGTGCGTGCAGGGTGGTGATGGAATTGGAGTGAATTTGCAAGTTTTTATAAATGAGTTTTTCTTCTTTTATTTGAATACTAATTTCATTTCCCACGGCCCCAAATCAGAAAATAGCCACCTACCTATCTGCATGCCGCCCATCCTATTTGCTAGGTGGCGAATTCTTCGTCGTGAAGAATTCTTCGCGTAGTCCCCTCCGCCTCAACTCGTGTATAAGTCGGATCGAATGTGGAACCTCTTGTCCCATCGAATGTCGGTGGCTGTTGCTTGCAGAATGTCTCCACAAGTTTGAAAGCAGAAATAGTCTTTACTCTCTAAGACGGGGGTTGATGGCCTGGGCCCTGAACTGAAACGTTGTCTCCATCGGACAATATCTCATACTCTCAAAAGTATGGAGGAAAGGTACTTCTTCCAGTATGGAGGCCTCCTCGTTATTCTACTGATTTACTCTTCCTCTGCCCCTTCCCCTTCCTCGGCCTCTGCCTCTACTATGGCTTCGTCCACTCCCTGCGATTTCTACGTTTCTTGACATTCTGCAATGTCATAACCGATTAGTAACGAAGTAAATAAATTTTAGCAAAAATAGTCGCATTAACATTTCCTGAATCAATATCCAACAATATTGTAAACCGTCAAAATCTCAACAATCATAAAAATAAGTAAAAATTGTTATAACACAAACACGCATACATATACATATAAAAAAAATCCAAAGGTACCCCAGTACATGTTAACCATCTCCCCTACTAAACTTCCACATTACAAAACATCACAACAGTAGTATAGTAGCAGCAGTACTAACAACATCAGTCTCCTAAACATACATAAGCAACTACTGCAACAACATCAACATCCATATCATAACATCAGTAGGACCCTTCAGATGGATCCTCCTCCTCCTCATCCCTCGATGCAAAGCTGCCCCGAGTTGTCCCATAATCGCTCCAATCATTATCAGAGTCGCTAGGAACATAGATCGGTACATGAGCAATCCCATATGCGTCAAAAGAGTCCTCTGTCTCACTTCGGATCTCTATCGGTGTCTGCGGAGTACCTGCAATACCTGTCTGAAGAGGCAACATGGTCCGGCTCGTTGCTCCGACAGACTGTTGTGGGGTCTACACCGGTGGTGTATGCTTCGACATAGCCTGGGCTGGCGATGGGGTAGAGAAATCAAAGAATCCTGGTGTCTCCAAAGGGTCGAGATAGGGGTCATAAGCTCCGCCCTGTTGTACTTGTGAAGGAGTAACTACCTGTGCCTGGGAGGGTGATGGTGGTGCTCGGGTCTCTCTCGGAGGTACATCTATTGTCATGGGTACCCAGATGCTCCTGCGTGTACAATCCATTTACAAAACATGCAGTGTCAGTATATCCCCTACCCCGATACTAGACACGCAATCACAACATATTTTCTCTGGAAAAAATTTCAAACAACTTTCGTTCAACACATGAACCACTTTCTCAAAATAATTTGTGGTCACAATAAATTGTGCTATCATTTCAAAATTTCTTTAAACCTCAAAACATTTGAAGTATATCCCAGTCACCAAACAACATACAAGCAGGTAAATCCAAAACTTTCAAAACGTACCTCTCATGTTGCGCAGGATGGAGTAGGGTGTAAAGTATGAGCAATCACTTCAAAGTCAACTTCCAACACAAGGAAAGTTTTAAAAGTTCAAGGTTTTAAAAGAAGTTTCAAAACCTATGGCTCTGATACCACTTCTGTAACGCCCCCAACTGACTTTCCCAACTTTGGGGCACATTACAATTGTGGTCGGTAGTTTTCAAGCATTTCCTCAAAAACAGCGAAAGACTTAAAGTAATTGACAAGATAATAATTTAAAACATCCATCCATTTCTTCCCAAAAGATGTAAATAACATTTCATAAACCAACAAAAGAAATGAGTTTAAACATGTTTTCTCATCTTTCACAAAACAAGGGAAGGAAATATATTTCAGAGGAATAGTGCAGTGGTGTGAAACATGATGGAGATATGCATGTGAAGATGCACATCTCAGGATCTACTTTCCAAAAACCTATACTCGTCTTTACACCACTGCTCTTCCATCCCTATCACTAACCTGCGTATTTTAGAAACAATACGAGGGGCTGAGTACTAATGTACCCCGTGGAGACATGCCCGAAAATATACATTTTAAATATGAATGCAATGCCACTCACACAGATAGACACGAGGTTTTATTGAAAGAACCGTATTATCTAAAACATTTTATTCGCTGCAACTATCTACCATGTTATCAACTCGTGCACAATTCCCTCCGATAATTCCACTTCTCGGTTCTCCAATTTAAAATGCATTGTTCTAAATACACATGCCATTTCATGGGATTTCTCCATTTAACGAGCTCATCTCGTTCGTATGATTTTCCAAATTTTTGGAGATATAAATATCATCCAATTTCTTTAAATTCAAATATTTATAAATCTTCCCTCAGGTCTCCGAAAATTATACCGATCATTTGCTATCCTTCCATATTTTATTTCCAAACATTCCCTAGCTCGGTTTAAGGAATGGACCTTCCAAGTGCAAGTTGTGAATTTAAATGCAATATTATTATTATTAAACAATAATTCTCCGCACTCGTTTCTCTTATGGAAAATGTGACTAGATGGCTACTTAGGTTTTCTCGAAACGAACTCATTGGTATATTGTATGTTAGAAACTGACCCTCGTGTCACATCGGGTATCATTTCTCGTTTCTAAAAACAATATAATATAATTGGCAAACTATAAATATTTATTTATTTGAATTAATTAAGCGTTAAATAGCTTAATTAAATCCGGGTTATTAGATCCCCCTACTTGGTATATTCCTTCTCTCGAGCTGAGCTTAAGATTTGGGACCCCGGGTAGTAAATTGATCGGGTTGGTGTTTGACTTCCTTGCAACATAGACTGGCTGCTTGGTCGAACTGGTCGATGAAACTGACTTTCTCGCAGTCGTAACATACTGCTTGGTCGGTTATGTTGGCGAGACTGACTTCCTTCTAGTCTGAGACTTAGCCAATCTAGGGTTGTGTTGTTTTTCTTGCTTATACTTAGACTTGGACTTATCAGTCCTATTCTGGTCAGTCAGTTTGGGGTTGTTGGCTAACCAACCTTTAGTGTTACCAGTCTGAGTTGGTACTTTAGTCACCACCCCATTGCCAATTGACTCGGACTGAGTACTAAATTTTTCTTTTACAAAACTAATGATTTTCTTAGTACCAATTTGTTCATGGGTCTCATCGCTCAAATCGTTTTCAAAACCTAAACCCAATTTTTCTAAGGTGTCTCTCAAGCATTGTGTTGTGTGTTATAGTGTACCTATAGAACCATGCGCAAGTACGCAATCGACAAGTAATACAATCCTAGAGACCAGATATCAAACCTAGAGTTAGGGAAATATGGCCAAGTGGCTAAACCAATTGAGTTAGCTACTCTCAACAAATCCAACCACTATCTATTCATCATCCACCCAACTCCTAAAATTTTTAACACAGACCAAGACTCTTTCTTTTTTTTCTCTTTTTTTCTAATCTTTTTATGCTCTTAAAAATTTTGTTTTAATCATTTGAGCTTATAAGGACACCAACATACTCTTTTTTTCTAGAGCCCAACCTTCTTTTGTACACCAATTTTGAAATTTCCTATCCACCAATAACAATTACCTTATTTCACCCAAATCCTATAGACATGATACAATTCACCTTTTTCATAGCACTATCTCATAGAAAAAATAGAACCACAATGTTTTTCTTAACTCATGGACCAAGAAAGAAAAAGTAACAGGCTCAAAGGGGCTAATCTAGGAATAAAATATCACAAGGAACAATGTTGGGACAATTTGGCTAACAAAGACGGCCTAAGATCATTTTCTATCATTGTGCACACTATGCAGTCTCAAAACAGAACAGAAGCAAGTTCTAGAGAAACGAAAACATACATGAAAATCTTACATCAAACGAAAAAGGCTCAAAATCTCACTTGGGTTCAAAAATTTCTTCCTTAGTCAATTTCAATCCACTCAAACATCATGCAAGTATAAGTTTCAATTAGATCCTATCATACGGCATTCTACATTCATAGGCAATCAATCACAATTGAAATCAAATCAAACTCATCCATAATCAATTTCAACTCGCAATCAGTTCAAATGGGTTCAAATATTCAACAATTTTCCTCATCACTATATCCATATTTTTTCTACGCAAAAATTTAAATAAACAATAAAGAAATCAAAGAAAGCAATAAAAAAAGCATGTAAAGGATAGATTAGTTTGAATTTCATGTCCACATCCCCCCAAACTTATTTCGAACTCGGAGAGTTAGAAAAAGTTTGAAAATCAGACAAGAAAAAAAACTTGTACCTGACAGTTGATCTCAGACATCAACATTTTTATCCATCAAAGGAATCGGCTCATCACGATGAAGAATTGTGGCAGCTTGCACTCTGTGTCGATTGACAGGGGGCCTGTTGATCGACACGGAGCCTTCCTATCGACCCATGCTCTCGATCGACACAAAGGTAAATCCTCCCTATTTTTTTTAAAAGTAAACTAAAATAATGGAAAAATTGAAAATTGAAATTAAAGTTAAACACACCAACAAAAATAGAAACAAAAATCGAAAAGCAAAACAACGGGAATTAAAAATAAAGCATGTAAAAGTTGGGTTACCTCCCAACAAGTGCTTTAGTTAACGTCGTAGCTCGACGGTACCTCTTTTCTCAAAGCTAAGGCGGGGTAGAACGCACTCGCCTTCCTCGGGCATCCACCATATAGACCAAGCAATCTTGAATGACAACAGTGAGCTCGGGGTGAGATGGTGTAATTGATAGTTTTGCCACCTCATTCCCTTGCTCCCATTCTTGAGCGGCTTGATCTTCCTTGTCTTCTTCAAGTTCTTCATCTTCATCTTCAATGGAGGTGATTCTGTAGCATTCGGATTGTTGCCGGCTTTTGTCGAGTTTGAATGTGATCTTTTCCTCATTTGCTCGAAGGTGATCTCCTCACCGCGGCAATCAATCAGAGCAGCACTAGTATCCCAGAATTTGCTTCCCAAGATGAGGGGTGTGCTGCCATCTTCCTTCATGTCCAAGACTACAAAATCTGCAGGGAAAATTAGATGACCCAAACAAATGAGAACATCCTTAAGTATACCTTTGGGCGAGACATAGATCGGTCTTCCATCTGCAATGTAATTGTAGTCGGCCTCAACTCTCCAATCTTGAGCACTGGAAGATGGAAAAGGGCATCAGATTGTTGTTGGCTCTAGTGTCGCACAACACTTTTGGAAATGCAATCCCCCCGATCTCAACTGGAATGGAGAAGAATCATGGATCGCTTCTCTTGACTGGAAGTTTCTTCTGTAGGATCACCATTCTGCACATCAAAGTCTGGTGGAGGATGTTCAGCACCTTCCGGCTGAGCATAGGAAAATTTGGGATGAGCTCTCGGGTGGTAATGCTGATATCGCCCTTGTTGGTCCCTTATGATCAAAGTCATCGTGGTTACAATAAAGTACACACACGAAGTGCAGCGGAAGATATTGCGTTTACTTGTATTTGGATTATTCTCAACTCTATTTTAGTTAAAGTTTACTTAGGTTACCTTTTACAGTTATACACTAGCAACTTGGTCACTAGGTTTTAAAACATACTAGCTCGGAAAGCAGTAACAACAAGACAACACACAATTTATAGTGGTTCGATCAAATGATCTACGTCCACTCCTTAGCCGAATCGCTAAGAATTTGACTAGAAAGTATACGGTGTACAAAGAGTTGCCTTTCCTGTTAAGCAATCAGCCGTCGATGGGTCTGTTTGCTTTACGACTATCTTCCGATACTCCGGACTTTCCTGGTGTGGCTCCGGCTGATTCAAGGGCGCACCTTCGTAAAGCTCATTTTCACCACTCGCTTGGAAGAGTTTAAAGTTCCCTCCGAACTATCATGTGTTCTAGGCTTCAATGCCCGCCTTAATCAATTTCTTCACAAGAAATTGACTGCTGGATGCTTTCCTTAAAAAGAAAGTGATCCCAATGATTGAAGATTCTTGAATCAGTTCAAGAATCACTCAGAATAATGTTAGGCGTGTAGTGAGACACTCAGAATGTTGAAGGCCTTTTGATATCTCCGGATTATACCTTCCAACTGGACTGCTCTCTTGCCTTTTTTTTGCTTTTTGGAATCTTTTGTATATCGAGTTTTGGTTAGAGAGTGAGCAGCTCCTGCATCTTCCTTTGACTTGCCTTTTATAGTTGTGTCCTCGAAGTTTGAGTCGGCAGATCCATTTAGACACAACGGATCTTTCTTCTTAAATGCAGGTAGCTTTTCACTAACTTTTCTGGTTTTGCACAGGCTTTTCCGTCCTACTTCTGACACGGTTAATCGTCGCATGTTGGTCAGAATGGCGGTGTAGCAGTTGTTCAGGTTTGCTTTGCTGAGCTTCTACTGGTACGGGATGCTGGATCTCTTTCAGCATACTTCTGGACTCAATGCGCAGCAAGTGCTTTGTCTGCTACTCTGACTTTGGTTTGCTAGCATCTTCAGCAGTTTAGGACGTGTTTGTCAAATGCTGACTCCTTAGTATTCTGTTATTGTTAGCAGTCTTCCTTTAGCATTCTTTGATGTTTGCTGAGATACTTCCAAGCAGCCTAGTCTATTACAACTCGATGTTTATCCTATACAGGACATTACATAAGTTGCTAAGCTATGCTAATGTTCAGCAATGATCGACCATCTACTAAGGTTTGATCCAACAAAACCTTTTACAATGAGATCCTAAGGGTAATTCATGAATATTTTCCCAACAATTTCCCCATTTTTGGTGCGATCAAAGCTTATTAGGGATTGCTGAGACTTAGCTTAGAAGTTCTGAGTTACAAGGAAATTTCTAGACACACTATCTCAGAGTCTTTCTTTGCTTTAAGTCCTTAAAAAATTATTACAAGCAAATCATTCAGCAACCATTTAAAGATCTCTGGTTTATCTTTCCGGATTCTGATTCGTTGAGTACACAGAAAGTGTATTTCAACTATTGTTCACACTCGGAAAATTAGAATTTAGACAATAAGATTTTGCCATGATTCTGATGATTTCATATATGATTTTGCAATTACAAGTTTAGAGAAATCATTTCAGAATCATGGTAAAAAAAATGAGTATAGAGAGTGACCTTAGTTCTGAGCATCTGGTGGAGGTTTTGGCTTCTCAAGAGACTCAACTTTCTTTATCGTCATGGCCATTAGTTTCTCCATCTGTTCAATACGTGCTCGTTGGTCTTCTCTTTGTTGTTCTTCTAACTTCATCCTCCGTTCCATCATTGCACATTCAAATTCTTTTTCTTTCAGCAGCAGCTCAGCTTCCTCTGCTTTTATCCTTGCTTGTTCAACAATCCTTCTTTCTTCCCCCTCTTTGAGAACATCCAAAACAGAAGTGGAGGAAGACTTGTGTGCATCAAGATCTACGTTGAGAGTCATCACATTTGTTTGCACTGTAGACACGGTTTCTTCTACATGTGTGATCTTGGTAGCGACTTGACCAACTTGTTGCTGAACAGAGGGTTTCACTTCAGAGATTGCTCCTCGGATATCAGCAACCTCTTTCAGGACCTCTTCATTGAATCTGGCTTGCTGGATATAGCGTTGATGTAGGGCTTTATGAAGTATGTTGACAAGAGATTGGAAGCTTACTTGGACTGGTTCAGCGGCAATGGGACTGTCAGAGACAACTATTTCAGTACCGCTTGCTAATGTAGGAGCTTCACCATCTTCTCTTTCCACTGTAACAATTGCAGATGCTTGAGCTGCTACTTCAACTCTTTGTGTGGCAACATCAAGAACCACATTGGTATCTACTTCCATGGACTCACTCACTATATTCTGATCGAGATTTGAGTCATAACCTTGAGTTTCAAAGACTTGAAGTGAGGTTGCGGCTCGAGTGTATTCTTTCTGAAAGTTAATAATTTTGAGATAGTCTTGTCTCCTGGCCTCCTGTTCTTTTTCTTCTTCGATCGCGGCTAGTTCGAGACTTCTACTCGCAACTTCTCCTCATAAGCAGCTTTCCGCTTCCGATAAGCAATCATTGCAGCCCTTTGTCATTTGGTTAGTTCCATGTGGGCCAAGGACTTCTTATCTGGAGCAAACTGTGATCTGGGCAGGGTCTGAGATGGAAGAAACTTCCTATGAGCGCGGATGGCTTGCAATCGAGCATTTACTTGTTGATCAGTATATTGTTTCGTGCAAGAGGGCTGGTCCATCCACTCATTTGCCCAGGTTTCTTCGGAACGCCAAAAATTAAGACCTTTTCTAGCGATAATAATCATCCTTTCCTCAAAACAAAGTTCATGCATGATGTAGTCATAAGTTTTCCATCGTCGAAATTGAGTACCAAGAAGACTCCTGCAATGTCCCTATTTACTTCTTGCTCTACGAAGGCTAAGATCTCATCACTCCAATCTCGGAGATCAACATTCATATCTTCATTAATTGAGACAGCAGCACACCACTGTGCTACTCTTCGTGAGCAAAAGAGTTTGCCAGGTAAACCATCAAATGGAATCCTCAGTTGTTCATTCCTCAAAGTGGGGTATTTTCGTAGAGTTTTGGCATCAAATACCTCGATAGATTCCCCCTCAGAATCAGATTCTGATGAGCAGGTAGATTCGTCCAAAAATCCAGTAGAGGAGATTTCTTCTTCTATTACCTCTTCTGCTTGATCTTCATTACTAGCATCGACTGTTGTCTCCTCAGTAGTATGGACTTCTTCAGTAGTATCTGCCATAGTTTCGTCAGCTGCAGTAGATTCTTCAAAAGTTGTTTTCATAGAATCGTTAGCTGCAGTAGATTCTTCAGCAGTTGTCTTCATAGAATCATCAGCTGCAGTAGATTCTTTAGCAGTTGTTTTCATAGAATCGTCAGCTGCAGTAGATTCTTTAGCAGTTTCTTTCCCTGTTTCTTCAGTGATTTGCTCCGATTCAGTCTCAATAGTGTTTTCTTTAGCAACTTGCTCTGCAGTAGGCATGTTCGTATCTACGCTTTCCTTAGAGATTTCTGATGGCCCTGCATCCTTATCTCTGGGATGTATATCACTTGTCTCTGTTCGTGGCGCGTCCTCCTCTGAGCTACTACCTTGATAAGATGTAGCAGTGGGTTCGCGAAATTGAACCAATATGCCTTTGGAGTGTTCCATGGCATAGAAAACGCCAGATTGAATCAGCGTATCTAGCTCTTTATCAGTCATGCCGTCTGCTGCAGTTGTAATCTTGGTAGTGTTGCTGACTGCAATAGAGTTATCCATTTTTTTTCTGTCAAAGTAGAGTCTATTTTTGTCTTTCCTTTCTTTGCTGCTCTGTTTAACTCTTCAGCAGCTTCCTCTTCGGGTGTTTGACTAGTATTCTCCTTTTGATTCTCTCTTTCTAGATGAGATCTTTTTACTCTCTCGAAGTTCAGATCCCTTCCTTCGAATGTGATTCTATCCATCTCCTTTCTGTATTCCTTTGTTTCCTGTGCCTTCATTTTTTCTGCACGCTTTCTTTTAGCTTCACGTACGCCTTTCACATGTTCATCAAAACTTTTAGATGATAGGGGTGAATCAGGTACTTTTTCAGTAGTGACAGCGGCTAGCTCAACAGTTTTGCGTAGGCGCTGACGACTAGACCTTCTGTTTCTGGTGGGAGCAATATCCTTTTGTTGTTCAGAAGATATTGGAATAGCAAGTTGACCAATCATGAGTGGCTGCTGAAGTGCGGCCCCTTGGTCCATAATCTCCTCAATCTGTTCGGACGGTATCTCTCCAAGAGCTACAATATCATCAAGCTGCTTAAAGCACTGCTTCGTTTCAACGTTCTGAGTTAATACTGCTATTTCCTCAGCAGAGACAGGTGATGCTATCTACAATACTTGTTCACCCAAGGAACGTTTGTCTACTTCCTCATCCGAAGTAGGCTTGTCCGCATCCACATTGGATTTACAGTCAGCTTCTTTGGCTTCTTAAAATCAAGAGGGTTTGCTGCTTTTCGTGTGATTGGAATGAAATCAGTGGAGAGCAACTTCACTCCTTGATCAATTTTCGTTGAATGCATGACCAATTCCAGAAACTTGCTTATTTTCAACCCAAAATTAACATTTGATGAAAAAGTTCCATCCACAGACATGTGGTCGTTCTTCTTGGCGTGCTCTGCCCATCGTTCGAAGAAAAACTCAGCCCAGTTTCCCTTCACTTTGTCTGTGAGAGCCATTATTACTGCATATTTCTTAGCAGAAAGTTCAGAATATGATCCGGCGTCGCATTGGAACATCTTGATCACCAATTCGGCAAGAATTTAAAATTCATCCTGTAGGGTGTTAATGGCTGTGGCAGCCCGGAATGTGATCTCGTGACCTTTCCTATCCTTCATTACTTCAGGCTTCTTCCATGAATTCTCCATCTCATCATAATCCATTACTTTGTAATGAGATATACGTTCCCCCTTATTCCGAAGACCAAAAGTTTTAGCAGGAACTTCGACACTTACTTCAATGATACTTCCATAAACACAAGTTTTAAAAGATTTTCCATCTTCACTCATGACTGCTCTGGCATAAAATTCAGAAACCATATGCGGATGAAAATGCATGGGTTCAGCGGATAAGTATTGAGTTACTTGTTCGCTATCGAGAATACCCATTATCCAATCTGGGATATGTTCAGCAGCAAGACGTTTATACACAATGCGATCCTTCATGATTTGAGCCAAATGCCTCTGCTCCTTTGTGTGGCCGGCTTGGGATTTCTTCCGAGCCATCATAACAAGCTGTCCATACGATATTGAATCATCAACATCTTCTTTCTTTAGAATCCCAGTAAACTCTGGTGAATGCCGCATATGTAAGGGTTCTCCAGAATTTGGTGGAAAATTGAAGGGCGATGGTTCATTAGATTCAGAGCGATGGTTCTGACAAGTAGATTTCTGGGATGATGAAGCTATAGAATCTGTGGCCATGTCTGTGAGGGAGAATCTGGAGTAATTTTTCAAATAATATGGAGACTTTAGAATTGGGGATTTTGCTCCGACTCTCGAAAAATAAGAGGAAAATGAACAGTGATCAGAGCAAAGGTAGGGTTAATTTTGAATGTGAGATACGGTTGAGGGAAAGTCTGCGAAGTGTTAGATCAACGATTCGGAATAAATGCGTCTTTCCATATAGCTTCCCATGCTCCGAGAAACACTCAAGTGCTTCTGACGTGGCGTCTCCTCAGTTGATGCCACCGTTTGCATGCATTAATTATGCCTTATCGGGTCCCATAAAGTTTGAATTTTGAGTCATCCCACCTCGATTTCGGATATGTTGTTGTTTCTGAACTAGCAGCCGTTCAAGGATGCTGATAAAGAATGGTCCTTCTCAGCATTCTAATTTTCAGCAACTTTTGAAGATCTGCTGAGTCTCTGAGAACTCTTATTTGTAAAAAATGTGATGATGAGATCCTCGAACTTTTCAATACTCCTTTCTCACTATTGTTGGAAAAATGATTTGACTTCCCATGCATCAACGTCGATCCCTTTATTAGCGATGTTTCGTATTCCAAGAGGTGAATCATTGCGATCTTCAGACAGATTTTTCTCTTTCTTCGCGTCATAAATGGGAAATTCTCTATAAATACCTCCGTTTGAGATTATCCAAACATCTCAATTATCCTTCTTTCCTGATTCATACTTTCAATCTTCTTCTCCTCAAGAAAGTCAGGTCCCTTTCTTCACTCATGGACTCTCCTCCACGAACCATAGATATCAGACGCAATCTGATTCTGGATGAGCCAGGCCTGGATAGGTATTATATAGATGATTGGGATGTGGCAGTGAAGATCATGTCTTCGTTGCAGTGGGGGGGGGGGGCTTTCGCAATTTGTGTGTGCTACTCCTCACCGTTTTCAAGAGGAAGTGTTGAGGGATTTCCTCAGTGATTTCCATGTGGAACCGAACGCAATCTATGGGGTGTTCCATGATAAGCTTGTCCATTGGACCCCTGACACTTTTGCAGTTGATTTCGAGCTTCCTCGAGGTCCGTTGTTTGTAGAGGACTATCTTACAGAGGAAGTGGCTCCTGAGTGGCTGGCATGGGAGAAATGGCATCATTCTCCTCATTTTGATTTCAGCCCTGACGTTCCTGCCTCTGGCCTCCGGACTTCATGTTGGGTTATGTTCCGTATTGCCCATGGAATCCTGCTTGGAGAGGAGCCTTATGACCTATGTTTCTCAAGATCTGTTAGGCAGGTGATGATTGCCATGGATGATGCTGCCTCTATTGATTGGGTCGGATACGTCTTCAAGAATGTCTGGGAAGCTGTCAAGCTTCATCCTTTTGTGCCTCTGCGGAATGGAATGCAGCTCAGCTGGTTGATGGAGAAGTATTTTCCGGAAATTGCTGACGGTCCATCCAACCTTCAAGGGGCTGATTTCTATCCTTATAAGCCAGTGTCGCCTTTCTGAATGAATTCCGTAGTAGATCTGTATTTCCTCTTTTGTTTGACAGATAGTGCGATGTCCTCCTTTTGTAATGAATATCTGCCTCAAGGCAAGTTCCTCTTTTGGTGATGAATATATGAATATGTCGATCTTTTGATGTTTCTTCATGACAAAATATAGATGTGATCTTAATTCCTTCATAGTTTGCTGAGCAGAAACAATTATCTGCTGAAGGTTGGTAGGGGCATATTCGTCATTCGCCATTAGCTTAGCAGACTACATATAGTAACATTTCCCATAAACTGCTGAAAGTAAGAATGAGAATAGCATCTCATCCATCCGCAGCAATATCTAGTTCCATCATGCCCAATTTGATGCATAATTCTTTGAATCTTGCCTCTGTAAGGGGCTTAGTGAAGATGTCTGCTATTTGATCCTCAGTGCATATTCGCTGAATATCAATATCCTTCTTTTCTTGATGGTCACGGATAAAATGATGTCGGATATCAATGTGTTTTGTCCTGGAATGATGTACTGGATTCTTTGTGATGCACATAGCACTATTGTTCTCACAGTAGATTGGTACGCATTCAGGAGAGATGTCATAATCTTGAAGTTGTTGTCGAATCCACATAATTTGCTGACAGCAGCTAGCAGCCGCTACATACTCTGCTTCGGTGGTTGAGGTTGCTACCGAGTGCTGCTTTTTGCTGAACCAGCTGATCATTTTATGACCAAGGAATTGACATGTACCACTGGTGCTTTTCCTGTCGATTTTGCATCCTTCAAAATCAGAATCTGAATAACCACTCAGGGCTAGACTGTCGGCTCTTGGATACCAAATTCCTAGGCCTTCTGTGCACTTCAAATAACGGATAATTCGCCTCGCTGTGTCTAGATGTGTTTTGTTCGGTTGGGATTGATATCTGGCACATAGTCCCACAGCATATGATATATCGGGTCTGCTGGCTGTAAGATATAGCAGAGTGATCACTAAATTATTTAACAAGCGACTTAGCAAAGCTAATAATATAGCGGCAAATGAAAATTATCGATCCCTCAGGGAATGAAGCAACGAAAAACCTTAAGTACAAAATCATAAGTTCTCAAAATACTAGTTAGGAAAATCAATTGAAAAGTTTTGGTTGTTTTGAAAATCGCAATACTCGCTAATGAAACATAAACAGGAAATTAAAATACTTTGATTGAAAACAGTTATGAGAATTACAGATTCCGGGAATATCTCCTTATCAAGTATGACATGGATGAATAAATTGATTATTTCCCAATTTTAATTCATCTTCGTAGTGAAACATCTGAAAAGTATTACGAACTTCTTTGTTGGACAATTCGTAAAGTAGATTAATCAATTACCTATCTCCGCGCGGTCTTAAGATAAATTAATTAACTCCAAAGATCTACAGATTTATTCCTACAATCAATCTCCTTCAGTTACGACAAGAAATCAGATTATATTGTGAAAATCTCTTTCAATTGAAAACTATTACAGTTACGTCTCAAGTAATCAACTAGTTAATCCTAATACGTGGCCAACAAATCAAGATTATGAATAAGCACAGATTTCACAAACTACGAAGAGAAAGGGAAAATAATTCAATTAATCAAGCATGTATACATTGATAATTTGAAACCCTAGAATCTGAGGAAGAGATTAGTTACACATATTCAAAATAATATTCATCATAGAAGAATAAAACCTGAATTGCATAAAAATCGGAATTCGAAAATAATCCTGCAGAACTCTATCTTCAAACTTAAACTTCAAAAACCTTGAGAAACTCTAATTAATCTTCAATACTAAATTCTGGTAAGTAATCTATTGTCTCTCTCTCTAAAAAACGAATTCTATATGGCTTTTTATAATAGTGTAGAATGTATCATACCAAATCTGGGTGAAGATATGGCTTTATCTCCAAAACAGACGCAGATTAGGATTCCTGACTTCGCGTCGATCGTGGGAGATTAGAGTCGATCGACGCCGGTAAAATGCCTTCGTCGATCAACGTTCAATGGCATCGATCAACATGGATGCTGCCTCCATCGATCTTCTCTTTTCTTCCTTCGTCGATCGGTTCTCCTTCATTCTCCTCGTCGATCGACGAGCCATCCTCGTCGATCGATGTGGACCTAAAACTAGAAATCCAAATCTCCTCTGTTTATGGCCAAAACTCTGCATGATTCATCAAACACAACATTACGAGCACAAAAGCCAATTCATGCACGAAAACTAGTACAAAAACGATCTTTACACCACACATTCAGTCAAAGAACAACCAGATAAGTTGGTGAAAATCCTAACTTATCAACTCCCCCAAACTTAAACCATTGATCGTCCTCGATCAATTCACAGAAAAGAATTCTAATCAAATGCATATACAAGTGTGCAATGCCTCACAAGCTTCTTTTGCAATCTAAGTATCACTTATTCATATAAACCATGCATTCCAATCAAATTCTAATTGTTAAATTATTGAGGAGGAACCTCACCGGGAAGTGTTTGCACTCATCGCTCAATCAAGTTAAAAGGTTTTGAAATTCACTCATTCAAAGTTTTAGTTTACCCCACCATAGGTTTGATAAATTTCTCATCTCTCCACTGCTTGTTAGTGTGGTTTTTCAGGGAATCAGAAAGGTCTTGATTTGGTTGTAATGTGGCTTACCTAAGAGGTAGGATATTTTTGGCTAAGTGACTCAAAATATTTCATCCCAACACCAAGTCTCTAGCATATCTTGCCCACATGATTTTTTTTCTTCTAACACAAAATCTTGTTCCTTCTCCTTTGTAATTTTCAGGGTTTGAAATTTTTATTTTGGCTTTTGTGAACTACACATACGAAGTTTTTCTTCTCAATCAATTTTTTTCTCTTTTCATTCATATTCGCCGATGTTCACTCATATTTTTTTTCAAAATTTACCCTCAGGAACCCCTAATTTTTGCACACAACCTCATATCTCAATCCCAAAGTTTTCATCCTCCAATCATTCACAGTTTCATCAACCCTTTTAATCAAAGAAAAATTTGTTCAAGGCTCAAGGGGTTGCAAGTGAAAATTCAAGGTGAGTGTATGGGAAATGGGCTATGAAAGAACATGCCTAAAATCATTTTCTCCTTATTACCACACTTAATGCAACCTCGAGAGAGAAATTCATCAAATTCTAGGAAGTAAATCTAATGACTTTGTCACTCATCAAACGAAAAGATGGCACAATTTCTCACAAGGTAGAAATTTTCGTTACTCCTCAACAATTACCCAATTTTTGAACAGTTATCATGCAAAAATTTATATTTCAAAAGTCAACTTATCAAGCAAAGCAGCTCCTATCATCGGCTACTCTATCACATGGATTATCATTCTTAATCAGCAAATATCTCAATTATCAACCAACAATTTAATTCCAAGGAAAGACAAGTATTCAATTCCAACACCAACATAATCAAAAGTAGTTCCGACTGTCCTATGTTCAAAAGCTCCTAAAACAATACTCTAGACTGTTCAACTCAGAACAAGTACCACAAATCAAGAGTTCAAAAATACTAATTTTGAGGAAAAAGCCTTGCAGAGAGCAATTGTTCACATTGAAGCAAAAGAACAAGGATGGTGATGGTTCAGAAAAAACAAAAATCAAAAACAAAAACAGAAAAACAACGAGACAACGAAAACTTAAAATAAAGCAGGAAAATAAAAACAAACAAACGTTTCCCTTTACCTATCCTCATCCCCCCAAATTTGTTCCATTCGAAGGAGTGAGCAAGTTTGAAAGTTAGATAAGGAAAAAGGAAACGGTACCTCATTCCTCCTCTGGAGGATCCTCCATCTCAACATCGGGGCAGGCCAAACGGGAAGTCGCCGTTGGTGTTCCTGACGCTCTCTGTGGCGTCGGAGGTAGACAGAGTCAGGCTGGGTGTTCAGGAGAAGGCGCTGCATCTGCGTGTCGAGGGTGTTGAGACTCGTGGTCATGCGCTGATGAAAAGTCGCCTGCCGGGTGTGCTCCTCGGCATGCAGAACAGCCTGCTGCTGCATGAACTGGTACATCATCGCCAGATCCACTCCTCCGAAAGATGAAGACTCTCCCGCAAAGTGGCCGGACAAATGCCCACCAGTCTGATCGTGAATCCGCTCTCCTCCCCCATCGTGTCTGTCATCCTCTGGCGCCTCCTCCTCGGGTCCTTCTGAAGGTGTCTGTGGCTGTCGCTGGTCGGGCTGAGCCAGCGGCCGGTGACAAAGTCGGGAGGTACCGGGACCTCCCTGTGCTCCGACCATGAGCCTCAAGTGGGCTGGTGTGCTCATCCACCAATTATCACAGAAGTGATAATCAATGACGCGAGTGAGGTTCCTCTGTGGCAATGGGAACCTGTCCCCGTTGGACATCCGCAGAGACCAACCCGCATCTCGTGGTGACAACATTAGCATCTTCACCAGAGCTCCGGTGCCAAGTCCTCGGCTGTCCTCCTCAAGCGACTCGATCTCTGATAGATCGATGCCCACATACTCCGCAATCGGGGTAATCAATCCCCCGCTCCAGATGTTGCCCTTGGAGACCTTGATCTCATGCCTCCACTGGTCTATGACCAACGCCGCAAAACTGAATTTATCGTCGGTCAGCATGCAGTAGATGGCGTACAATTCCCCCACTCTCACATTGCTGCTCTCGTGTCTGCCTGTGATGAACACCCCCATGCATCTTTGGAGATACCGAAACACTGGATTGTCGATGGAGGATGCCTTCAGGTTCCCCGAGTCAAATTCCCACAAGTCCTTCTTAGCATCAGCTGCTATCTGGCTCCAGAAGCGGGCAATGTCAAAACTCGGGGGAAGAAAGCCAACTCCCCCTTTTCGGACGCCCCAAATCTCTTCAAGCACATCCCTTGGTATCTCGAAGTGTTCATTCAGCAGCTGGAAGAAGATGGTGGTCGGCTCGGACTCTGGCTGGACCTCAAAAACATGGAGTGAGGCAAGAAACTCTAAGACAAGTGACGGATAGATCGGCCACTGTGCTGTCATCCAAGCACTCCAGTTTACTCGCCGAAGAAGAGCCTCCACGTCAGCTCGAATTCCCAGCCAATGCATTGTTTCCGGGCATGGGTAAAGTGTCTGTGAGATGGCAAACTCGTTGCTAGAGAATTTTCGAAAGCGTCGCTCATGAGCCTTTTTTGCAAAGGTGGGTTGGCAGTCCATAATCAATCTGCACGGGTAGTGAAAAAAAATCATGTTAAAACTCCTTAGAGCAACTTCACAACATTCCCAACATTACAACAATGAATTGTTCAATTATCCACAAAATTTCTCTAACCATACAAAATTGATTCGACATTCATACAATTCACCCTCTATCCTAGCATATTACATCATTGATTGAAAGAATTTATCTCAAAAATAGCAGGATAAGAGCAACACTTCAAACAAGAATTATCCCCCCAAACCTACGATCATCAAATTCAAAGCAATCTAAGCTACCCATCCAAGATAAAGAAGTGTATCGACTAAAACAATCAACCATATCGATTTATCATCATGGAAAGCAACGAAATCCTCAAAATTGCAAAAATGGACACAAGTGTCCCAAACTCAAATTTCTAACAAAATCATGCTCAAATCCTTCAATGACAAGAATTAATCGAAGAGGAGAGTGTTAGGATACATACCGTGGGTGGAAGCGTCTGATTTGGAGAGAAAAAACTCGAGTGGGAGTTTGGAGAGAAGAAAAAAAATTGTGCAAGTGTGTTTGTGAGTGAGAGGAGTGAGGGTTTGGGGTTTTAAACCCGTCTCTGTCCAGTCCTCAAAAAATTTCGCATCGATCGACGAAGCATTCCCATCGATCGACGAAGACAAAACTTTCTCGTCGATCGACAAGGAATTGCATCGATCGACGTGGCCGAGGTTCCCTCGTCGATCGCTGGTGTTGGTCCTTAAATGTCAAAGTCGTCGTGAATATAACTTAACACGAAATGCAGCGGAATAATTATACGTCACTTACACTTATACTATTATCAATGTATTCAAATTGTTACTTAGCTCAAGTTATCACTTAGATGTATTTTCAGATATACGCTAGCAACTATGTTGCAGGGTTTCAAATCAACTCTAAACAGTAAAGTGATAAAACAGTAAATGGACACAAGATTTTATAGTGGTTCGATCCAAATAGATCTACGTCCACT
>JAPKLW010004619.1:0-25877 GCA_026898455.1 Plectranthus barbatus
TCACACTTCTCCCAAGTTAAGCAAAAGATATTAAAGGGGGTGCCTCCCCAAGAAGGGATCGTAGCTTCTTGAGTAAATCAAATATCAGAGTTTGTAGTATGTTATCAAAAGGCTAACAAAAGATAAAGAGTTTTAGCAGCGGAAAGTTATCAATGAAGTATGTATATGAAGATACATACTTCAGTATCTAACTATTACAAAAGGAATCTTCAGCTCCACTTCGGCTGCTGCCTCGTACTCTTACTCCCAAAAGCTTATTTTAACCTGCGCATTTTAGAAATAATGCGAGGGGCTAAGTACAATTTGTACTTAGTGAACACATGCCCGAAAACGTACATACATATAAGTTTGTCATGCCTTTTTATCGGGTCGCACATGGGGTTTTAAATTTGAAATCCTCCCATTGCACCAAAACATTTCATGAATGAGCATGCTCCTTTTTACTTAGTTAAACTATCTGCAAATGAATATGTGACTGGGAGGTGGCCACCTACCACAGTTACGATACTAGTCCGAGTAGGGCATGACCCCTAACATGTCAGCATCATAGTGCACTGACCCGAGGTATCTCTTTCACTACCTGGGTACGATCGATAAGACTCGCAATACGCAGAGTCAACATCCACGTTGATTACGTTTGATGTTCTTCTCTGAGTGGGGTTCCCCCACTGAGAGGACAAATAGCAAACACAAAACAGTAGGCAATGACAAAACAGTTTAAAACAAAACATTTCATTTCATGCTTGATATGCTTTGAAAAGAAAACATCATTTTCATGTATTTAATTTGGCCCACTATATAGGGGTAAGAGAAAGCCCACCTTGAGTAGGTGCGGTCACGTGATTGGTTGATCTAGAAATGGATCTTCTTCTTTCCTTTTCCTATTGCATAAGGAATACGAGTAAATCCTCAAGGGATAATAGATTTATTTAAATCTAACTTCATCAAAATAGTTCTAGACTCTTAATCGATCTTGGACTTCTCACGTTTGAGCCATCGGATAAGGATATAGAAGAATGATTTTGTCAATTTAGTTTGACGGACAAGGTAGTCAAACATTTCTTCAATAGCTCGTGGTTCAACAACGAGTATTAATTCAAGGAACATGAATAATAAATCCATGTGATTGAGCGAAACAAATGACTTCGTCAAGTGACTATGCACTTTCAAGAGTTTAAGATTGAAAGAAGTTTCATTGTGAATCATCGTACATTGCTTGAGAGTATAAGAACTCATCAAGTTGTTTCAACAAAATAATCGAGGAGATTATTGATCTTAGATGAAGATCAATTAAGATTTCGAAAGTTAAGGTTCAACAAGTTTGATTTAACAATAAGCTTCAAGGAAGTTCGAGTTACTAGAGTTTGGTTAAGCAAATCAAATTGATTTGAATTGAAAAGGTTATCGGAGAAGTTATGGAAGATAACATCTCATTGTCGATTGATACAAGAAATATCAAACGAAATTGGAATTTAATTAATCGAAGGATGAATTTAGAATTGAGATATGGTTGTATTAATCGATCAATCGAAAGGATATCAAAAGGTATAAATGATAAGTCGAATCGATCGAAGAATGAAAGTTGAAAATTTCAAATTATGTGTCTGTGTCGATCGACATAAGTAGTGTCGATCGATATGGATGTTTGACATACGTATGCATGTCGACCGAAGCATGTGTCGACCGGTTTGGTTTGTGTCGGTCGATATGAAGAAATGTCGACCGAATTCATGTGTGTGTCGACCGACACCAAGTGTGTCGATCGAAATCATGAGTGTGTCGACTGACACCAAGTGTGTCGATCGAAATGGCTTGTTATGTCAAGAATGTCGATCGAAATGAAGTGTGTCGATCGATACGAAGAATGAACAACAAAATCTCAAGGAACAACATCTGTGTCGATCGACACAAATTGTGTCGATCGAAATTTTGGCTCTGTTTTGGTCGACACAATCTGTGTCGATCGAAACAGAGGCTTGAAGCCTTCTGCGGAATTTTTGTGTTTTGGCTCAAACGGTTATCCGGACTCGTCCAATCGATTTCTAACAACACCAAATGGTTTCTAAACATACATAATGAGTCTAGACATGATCTAAACTATCAAAACATATTGGAATCGAGATTTAACCATAATATTTCAATATGCGGCAAATATACCAAAAATACTCCAAAATCCACACAACTCGATTCCTACGTCAATATATCATTTCTAGGCTTATGATATAACATGCTAAACATGCATACGTACTCATAAACTCAATATCAAGCCTAGATCATGACATTTATCAACTAGGGCAAAAATCATAACATGCTTAAATCGATAAAATAGCTAGAGGGAGGTTCGATCTATACCTCCTTGACGTTCTTAAGCCTTCGTAAGCTTGATCAACCCTTAGTTCGTCGATTTCCCACTTCAAAACACGAAGGAAT
The DNA here is from genome assembly GCA_026898455.1 of Plectranthus barbatus. NCBI lineage: Eukaryota > Viridiplantae > Streptophyta > Magnoliopsida > Lamiales > Lamiaceae > Plectranthus > Plectranthus barbatus. The sequence continues at coordinate 2,431 of JAPKLW010004619.1, forward strand.
GGAAAACTAAGTTCGAAAATGGAAGGGAAACGGAGATAGGGTTCCGAAAAGGTATAGTTTTACCTTAAAATCTCCTCGTCGGAGCTTCGTCGGAGCTCGCCGGAATGTCGCCGGAAATCTCACCGGAAAAACTCTAGAGAGTTTTGGGAGAGAAAGTGAAAGTGGTGGAGTGAGATAGAAGGTTATATTTATAGAGGGAGGTGAGGGGTAACTTTGTAATTACCGAAAGTCAAAAAGGTTAAAGTGGTTGTCATTCGATTGTCACATCGGTTACTTTAACATCACCTCACGTCAACTCCACATCTCTTCGCATCATTGCACGGGAGACCGTGATATTTCGTCGATACACGAGAATATATCGATCGATATTATCCCGATACGAAAATGTCGATCACCGAATAATTAATCAAAATTAATTAGACTAATTAATAATAATTTATTTTCTCAATGAATAAGGTGGCAAACAAATGAGGCCACAATAATAATTTCCCAAAATAAATTGATCGCGATATCTCGAATTAATTCGACAGCAAAATATAAACTTCGGAAATCCGATAATTACATTCTAATTTTATGAGGGGTGTTACAGATTTGAGGCGTGTTAGTATTAGAAATAGAGATGAGTTGGATGCGTAGTGATGTATGGAGGCTTTTGATAAGGTTCCCGTACTAGTTACCCGTCCTAATTAGAAATGCTTGTTGTTATTGAAGGTGTGAAATAAGGAAGACAGCTCGATCTGCTCAATTTACGAGAACACATCTAGTTCATTAAAGCCTAACACCAGGTGGGAACTATTTCAGTATAAAAATAAAAATGTGATTTTATTTTCAAAACGTGTGAAAATAACTTGTTTTAAACTGATTGCTATGCAAAGTTTTGTGCTATTATATCTGTCCTCTGATTGTCCGCTAACAACAGAGAGTTATTAATAAGACAAGAAACATGTACGTGGAGTACTTGCGCTACTCTTATTAATTGCGAGAAAGGCTAGCAACCTTATGTTTATGAGCTCGGGTAAATCGGCGAGACCGTAAGCCCTTTATGAAAAATAATTTATAATCTAAATACGATCGGATCTCGATGCTGTGTGTTACGAGATTAGTGCACTTAGATGATAGTGGGTTGAGTGTGAATTCATTCCTGACTAATCATCGTAACTTGGGAGTGGGCCAGCTTCCAGTTACAACACGATATACAGATATAATAACATGTTAGTTAGCCGCGGCAAAATAAAATGATTTAGATAACACGGTTCATTTCAACCAAAATCTCGTGTTTATCTGTGTGAGTTGCATAGCATTCTTATATAAATTGTATATTTTCGGGCACGTTTCCACGGGGTACGAAAGTACTCAGCCCCTCGTATTATTTCTAAAATACGCAGGTTAAGCGAGCAAGGATGGAGAGGTGGCGGTGTAAAGTATGAAGCTAAATTCTGAAGATTCAAGATCCTGTGACATGCATCTTCATATGCATGTCACCACCACGTTACACACACCGTTGCACCGCTCTCTGAAACTATTCATTCCCTGATCTTGTCTACTTTTGAAAATCTAAACATTTGAACTATCTTTATCTCATTTTGAAATACTTAATTTGAAGGTTAAATGTAAACTCTTAAAAGTTACATTTTCAGATGTTGAAGTCTTCCGCTGTTTTATCTTTAAATTATTTGAAAGATTAGGTAACCACGACTGTGACGTGCCTCAGAATTGGGAAGGTTAAATGGGGGCGTCACAGAAGTGGTATCAGAGCCTGAGGTTTTTAAAACGATTTGAAACCATTTGAAACCTGTTTAAACTTTTTGAAAAGTATCGAGTCTTAAGAGTGCTTTGGTTTTGGAAAGTTGATTAAAGAGGCTGCTCATACTTTACACCCTACTCCATCCTGCGCAACCTGAGGTATGTTTTGAGATTTTAAAATTTCCTGCTTGCAAATTGGTTTTGATAAACTATTTTGAATGTATTTGAGTATGGAGTAAAAGTTATTTGAAAATTTTGAGAATGGTGTATTTGTTGACTGAGGAATGTTGAACATGTTTTTGAGTTGTGTGTTGGTTTCATGAATGGAGAAGCTTGATTGGTGTTGAAAGTTTATCGGAGTTATGAATTTATTTTGGAAAAACATTGAAAATTTTGGTTGGTTTTGAAAATGATAAGAGTTGTTGGGTTTGATGATTTTGAAATGTTTAATCCAAATTGTGAGTTTTGGAATGTTTTGCAAGTAGTGTGAAATTTTGTGTTATGGCTAAGATGTGTTAACTTGTAAATTGAGCTGTAAGAAATGGTGGAAGTTGAAATTTATTTTGACATTTAAATTAGGATGGAACAGGACTAACCGTTTACTGTGGGCCTTGAAAAGGCGCTGACTTGGGTAAACCTTGTATCATGTGGGGTTGTACTATGACTTAGGAAATTAGATTATTCGAGTGGAGTGAAACGACACTCGTAGTTGACTGAACCTTAGAACTTGGTTTTTGAACATCGTGAAATTGAAAATTTCTTCGTTTAGTTTGGTATGTTAAGTGGCAAAAATGAGTTAACTTGTGGAAACTACAAGTTAACAGTTAGGTGTACAGAATGTACACGATGACCTGGCAGATATAGTAGAGACTCGGGTGAGTGGGTTAGCGCGAGGATCAGTTGGACCCTCGGCATGGTGCATCGGAGGCCAGTGGGTGCCCCGAGACACAGAGTCATGCATTGTGTTATTTGTTAACCTCTGGGATTGACCGTTTGTTGTTGTTGTGGCAGATGGACCCTCAGGCGAGACTAGTCAGGCAGTTCAGAGAGCACCGTCCTTTTTCAGAGGATAACCTCGTTTCTACCTTGGTGGATTACCTAGAGTTGTGGGAGAAAGTGTGTTACCTTGGAGTTACGGATTGGGAGGCGATGGAGAAGATTCTGGACCTTATGCCAGACCGGTGGACTAACTGGGTGTTGACTTTGACCCGGTTGTACAGCGAGAGTGTGACCGGCACGGTAGCGAGCTTTCGACGTTTCATGGCGGATTTGGTTCAGAAGGTTATCGCGGAGGGGAAACCTTCGCCAACATCTTCCAGAGGTACACAGGCGTCAGCAGTAGGACCTACATCGCGTCTGAGAGTTCGACTTGTACCGAGTACACCTACAGCGGCCTATAGACCACCGCAGCCCGGAGTCCAGCAGGGAGGAGCGTACGACCCGTATGCCTGGTGCGACTTCTCCTCATCATCAGTTCAGGGTGCATCTCAGCACCAGGACTCCATGGGACCACCAGGATTTGCCGATCTGCACGCGTCATCCATGCAGCCACCGCCATTTTACACCGGAGGGCCCAGTCAGGCATACCCAGTGCCTGATGCAGGTATTCATAGCGCAGGGATGTGGCCTAGACCGACCGCGAGTGATTGGCAGGATATGTTTGGAGGCTATGGGACTGCTCATGCGCCGATTTGTATATCCAGCGATACCGAGGGTAGCAGAGTGAGGAGGTCAGCGACTCAAGATGGAGGAAGAGGTAAGGCGAAGGCGGACGATGATGATGACGAGGAGGATCCATCTGAGGGATCCTATTGAGTTGTGTTATACCATTATCCCATGTTTTGACGATTGTATTTGGATTTGACATCTTATGACATTGTTGTTTTATCTTTGTTGTGTTTCGAGAACCTTATTTTGATGTATGGTGAGAGAATGATCGTGGTTGGTATTATTTGGTTATTATCGGATTACCTTGATTTATGTTATTAATGGTGGATTATTAAGAGCTTTGATTTGGTGATGAACGATATTGTTGATTATTAAGGTGGATGTTATACTATGAGATTATTGCGAAGTTTCTAAATAGTGTTGTTGTGCAGACATAAATAATGGAATACCTAGACCAAGGGAGAGGTAGAGGCCGCGGCCGAGGTAGAGGCCGAGGGCGAGGCCGTGGTAGAGGCCGGCAAGGCAGAGGACGTGGGAGAGCAAATCCACAGTATGAGAATGAAGACCAGAACTGGGAGGAGGTACCCATCCATCAGGAATATGAAGAATATGAAATAGTGTCTGATGACGACAGTGCGGCAGCACAACACGGCCATATTCCACCACCACATGGAGGAGCACCTGGGATTTCTTCAGTTAAGTGGGTAGAAACCTTCAGGAAACAACAGCCTCCCACATTTGACGGGACACGAGGCCCAGTGGCTGCAGGAGACTGGGTTAGAGAGCTCAAAAAGATTTTCAAGCACATGAGGTGCTCTGAATCAGAAAAGATCAACTGTATGTCATATCAGTTGAAGGGAAAAGCCGATAGGTGGTGGGAGACTTATGTGAAGTCGATAGCACCAGGGGAAAGAGATCAGCTAAACTGGGACAAATTCAAGGAAGCCTTGTACGAGAAGTACATCCCGAAGCAGTACCGAAAGGAGAGGGAAGTAGAGTTCTTCCTGTTTGAGCAAGGGAAACTATCAGTGGAGGACTATGACACCAAATTCGGTGAATTGCTCCAGATGGCGCCGTATCTAGCGGATACGCCACAGAAAATGGCGGAAAGATTTAGAGACGGATTGTGTGAGGAAATCCATACACAGCTGGCGACCTTAAAGGAGCTGACTTACCAGGAATTGCTGAGCCATGCTTTGGACATTGAGGCATCCAAGAATAAAAAGAAAATGTTGGAGAGGGGAATTCAAGAGACCCAGACACCAGCCCCAGCTCCGAAAAGAAAGTGGGAAGAGCCTCCCAGGCAGTTTGTTCAGGGGCAAGGAAGCCAGAAACGCCCGAACCAAGGCCGATATCAGAATGCCCAGGGGCGAAATGACCAGCAGTTCTATCCAAGAAACAGACCCCAGATGGCACCCAGGCGTGATCAGAGGGATGTAAACCAGCAGAACTGCCAAAGATGCGGGAGAAGGCATACTGGGAACTGCCAGCAAGGCGGATTAAAGTGTTATAACTGCGGTGGCCAAGGACATTATGCTCACTAGTGCTCCACACCTCCAACAGGGTCTGGGAACCGCCAGAATTTCCAAAGGCCGGGTAACCAGCAATTGAAGGCAATCCGGGGTAACCGTCAACCCTGGAGGGGTAATGTCGGAACCGAGGAGGAGGCAGGCAAGGCCATCAAGCTCCTCCAAGGCATCAAGAAGGGAACCCACAAGGAGGGAATGAGCAACCAAGAAGGGCAAGAGCCTACGCCTTGGAAGGAAACCGTGACGAAGGGAATCTCGCAGGTATGAGAACGATTAGTGATATACCTGTCATAGTACTTTTTGACACTGGAGCATCGCATACCTTCATCTCATCTACATGTGTTGAGGCATTAAAACTAAAGGTAGAACGGAGTAGTCAGGACTTGAACGTAGCAATACCTTCAGGAGAAACTAATATCTCAACCATAGTATGCCGCGACTTGAAAATCAAGTTGAATGAGAATGAGATCCTAGTAGCAGAGTTATATGTATTGGATATTCATGACATAGACGTAATCTTAGGTATGGATTGGTTGGTGGAGAATAAAGCGACGATCCTATGTCACGAGAGAAAAGTGATTATACCAAAACCTGAGAATGAAGATTCGTTCGTTTACGGGTTCAAAAGAAGACAAAGAGTACCGATTATATCAGCGCTGCAGGCATTGAAGTTATTGAGCAAAGCTGAGAATCAAGCTTTCTTGGTGTATCTAGAGGGAGAGGAGAAGCCTGAATTGACGGTCCAAGATGTACCGATTGTAAGAGAGTTTGAGGACGTATTTCCGAAAGAACTACCAGGACTGCCACCAGATAGGCAGGTTGAATTTACAATAGACTTGGAACCGGGTGCAGCACCAATCTCCAAGGCACCATATCGCATGGCTCCAAAGGAATTGCAAGAACTGAAAGTTCAGTTGCAAGAGCTGTTGGACATAGGATTTATCCGACCGAGTGTGTCACCTTGGGGAGCACCGGTCCTTTTTGTCAAGAAGAAGGATGGTTCAATGCGGATGTGCATTGATTACCGGGAACTGAATAAGTTAACCTTGAAGAACAAGTACCCTTTGCCGAGAATCGATGATCTGTTTGATCAGCTCAAAGGAGCTAGCACTTTTTCCAAAATTGATCTCAGATCAGGATATCACCAGTTGAAGATCAGAAAGGAGGATATTTCGAAGACGGCTTTTAGGACCAGATATGGCCATTATGAGTTCATTGTGATGCCGTTTGGACTCACGAATGCTCCAGCAGTGTTCATGGACTTGATGAATAGAGTATTCCATCCGTATCTCGATAACTTTGTTTTAGTGTTTATCGATGACATTCTCATATACTCAAAGAGTGAAGTAGAACACGAGCAACATCTGAGAACGGTATTACAAACCCTCAGGGATGAGAAGTTATACACCAAGTTCAGTAAGTGTGAATTCTGGCTGCGAGAAGTGACATTTCTTGGTCACATTGTGTCGGCAGATGGCATAAAGGTAGACCCATCAAAGATTCAGACAATGACAGAGTGGAAGTCGCCGACGACGCTAAACGAGATTCGTAGTTTTCTTGGCTTAGCTGGATACTACAGGAGGTTCATTGAGGGCTTTTCGAAGATTGCGAAGCCGATGACACAACTACTCCAAAAAGGGATAAAGTTTGTCTGGACAAAAGAATGTGAGGAGAGTTTCCAGAAGTTGAAGCAACTTTTGACGACCGCACCAGTTTTAGCAGTGCTAGAGCCAGATAAGAACTTCGAGGTATACACTGATGCATCCACGAACGGACTCGGATGTGTTCTAATGGAAGATGGAAAAGTGATAGCTTATGCGTCAAGGCAATTAAGACCGCACGAGGTGAACTATCCAACTCATGATTTAGAGCTAGCGGTCGTAATCCATGCATTGAAAATTTGGAGACACCATCTCTATGGAGTTAAGTGTGCCATATTCACAGATCACAAGAGCTTGAAGTACTTCTTCGAGCAAAAGAATCTGAATATGAGGCAGAGGAGATGGCTGTTACTAGTTAATGATTACGATCTGACGATAAACTATCACCCAGGTAAGGCAAACTCAGTAGCCGATGCCTTGAGCAGAAAAGGAGAGGCTCAATTGGGCTGTATACTTCCCAGAGAGGGCAATTTGGTCAGAGAATTCGAGAAACTTCATCTGGAAGTAATATCGCCCTCAGAGAGAAGGAGATGTGAGGTAGCAACTCTGACTGTCATACCGGATTTAAGAGAAATAATTATTGAGGCACAGGGGAAGGACATAGAACTCGAGAAGTTACACCAGAAATTGAGAGTTAAGTCGGTGGGCGAATACCGAGAGGCACCGGATAATGCATTGTTGTTCAGGGACATAATCTTGGTGTCGAACAGTAAAGATCCAAAAAACGAGATTATGAGTGAAGCTCATGATACGCCGTATACTGCTCACCCAGGAAGTACGAAAATGTATCAAGATTTGAAGACTAGGTACTGGTGGGATGGTATGAAAAAGGATGTGGCATTGTATGTGGAAAAGTGCTTGGCATGTCAGCAAGTCAAGGCATTACATCAGCGACCGTATGGGAAATTGCAGCCGTTAGACATTCCCGAGTGGAAATGGGAACACATTGCCATGGATTTTGTGACAGGTTTGCCAAAGTCACAAAAAGGAAATACGGCAATATGGGTAATAGTGGATCGTCTAACAAAGAGTGCGCATTTCTTGCCGATCCGAGTGACTTACGGATCAGACAAGTTGGCACAGTTGTACATCCACGAGATTGTCAGATTACACGGAGTACCAGTATCTATTACATCTGACAGAGACACGAAGTTTACGTCTCGATTTTGGATGAGTATGCAACAAGAGTTGGAGACGCGCCTAAATTTCAACACGACATTTCACCCACAAACTGATGGTCAATCCGAGAGAACCATCCAAACTCTCGAGGACATGTTGAGGACAGTGGTTCTCGATCGAGGAGGAAGTTGGGAGCCAATTTTGCCACTAATCGAGTTCGCCTACAACAATAGTTACTAGGCGATGATTGGGATGGCTCCGTACGAAGCCCTGTATGGAAGGAAGTGTCGATCTCCATTGTATTGGGATGAAGTGGGAGAAAGGCAAGTCATCGGACCTGACGCCATCAGTGAGATGATTGAAATTGTCCGTCAGATCCGAGATAGAATCAAGGAAGCCCAGAGCAGGCAGAAATCTTATGCCGATTCCAGAAGGGTCGAGCTACATTTTGAAGTAGGAGATAAAGTGTTTCTAAAGGTCTCACCTTCAAAGGGAATCATAAGATTCGGAGTGACAGGAAAGCTGCGACCGCGCTTTGTAGGACCCTACAAGATTTTGGAGCGCATTGGTCCAGTGGCTTATCGTTTAGCATTGCCTCCGAGCATGGGCAATGTGCATAACGTATTTCACGTGTCTCAGTTAAGAAAGTACGTGTATGACCCTAAACACGTGGTCCGACAAGATGAGATTGTTTTGAACTCTGATTTACGTTATGAAGAAAGGCCAGAAGCAATTTTGGACCGAAAGTTACAAGAGTTGAGAAACAAGTCAATTCCTCTTGTCAAAGTATTGTGGAGTCACCATGGTCGAGAGGAAGCAACATGGGAATTAGAAGAGAAGATGAAAGAGAAGTACCCCGAGCTTTTCGAAGTACTCTAGTAAATTTTGGGACAAAATTTTTATAAGGGTGAGAGGATGTAATACCCCGAGATTAATTAAGCTAATTAATGGCTTAATTACTTTAATAAAATAATTTCTTTTCCATTTTGTGCAATAATTTGCAATTGAACATCCGGAAAGTCGATTTCTAAATTCGAGCTATAGATATGTTTGTAATATTATAAAGATAATCGCGAATTGATCGGATGAATTTCCAGAGATCCGTGGGAAGTGATAATAATTGTTGGGTATCATTTAGAATTATTGAAAGTTGAATATGGAATTTTTAGAAAAATTGCATGGAAAGAGACAATTGTCATCTTGCATGAGTGGGTAAGGACACTTGGCTTGATTAGAATTTTTATGGGTTATTCATTGGGAATAAAACAAAAAGGGAAATTAGGAAGAGTATTCCACACACTACTCACCCCTCTCTCCTGAAGCTCACGCCACCCACCCCCAGCCCAAACCCTTTCACGCTGCCCTATTCCCGACGATTTTCTGATCAACTCCATTCACCGCCGACCGAGCCACCACCACCATTGCGTAGATCGTCCTTCAAGCTTTCTAAGGAGCTAAGGTGGAGGCCGAGACGTCGAGAATCGAGGGAGATATCGTAGAGAGAAGTGAGCCCGCCGGAGTTGGTGAGATTTCGATTTTTAGATTTTGAAACTTGTTTAATCATGATTTTCTCGAGTCTAGACTTATACATTCGTGTTCCTTACCTTCTAGAGAACGTTTTGGCACCCTGAAATGCGAGATTGGACGCCAGAAAACTCAATTGCCGCCGTGGAGAGAGAGAGTTCCGGTGAGCTTCACCCATCTCGCCACCCTTCCTGTTCACGCATTTTCTGACCAGATCGAGCCACGACAGGAGTCGAGAGTACAACCATTCTCTCCCTTGTTCTTCAAGGATTCTGGGAAGCTATCGTACGCCCCGAGAGGTGAAGTAACGAGGGAGTTACAAGCCGAGAAAGGTAGGCCGTCGGCTTCGAACCCGATTCGAAAACTAAATTTTTGAACTAGATTATCTTGGCTTAGTTTCAGAAATAGTTGATTGTATTGTACTCCCCTCATCTTAAGGAACCTTTTGGACGTCTGCACCGAAGGTTTAGACGCCGGAAAAGCTCTACACCGGAGAAGAGAGGCAAGTCTGGTGAGCTCTTTTTCCTGAGTTTGTTCGACTGTTTCTGCATTTCTTTCTTCGAATTTGATGCATGCCCTGTGTTCTTAGACGAGTTAAGATCATGCTAGGATAATTTCTGGGGCTTGGTTGTGTGTTGGGAGGAAGAGATGTTGAGTTGCAGGTTCGGCCGGGAAGCGGAGTGTCGCCGGTAGTTGCAGCGTACGCTGCTACTGTTTGTGCAGTTGTGCTGCTGTCCTCCGGCGACGGCCTGACCGGCGGAGGGGGGGATGGTGACAGCCAGCACGGCTGAGCATCGATCGGAGATGGCAAACTGTTTGAGATCCATGTTTTCTATATATATATATGTATATATATATGTGTGCTGCGATTTAAAAAAAAAAGAAGGAAGAAGATAAACTTTTCTCTTTCTCTCTCCACTATATATATACATATATATAATTGTGTTGTGTGTATATGTATGTAGGTGCTAGAAAATTCTCTCTCTCTCCACATACGTAAGTAGCAAGTTTTAAAAAGGAATAAAGTGCTTTCTCTCTCCAGTGAATATATCATATATGTGTAAATATTATTTTATCTATATATATATATATATGTATGAATGTAAATTATATATATATATTTTTTTTAAAAGGGGGATTTATTTCTCTTCCTCTCTATACATGCGTGTGTGTATATATATATATATATATATATATATATATATATATATATATGCATGATTAATGTATTCTTATCACATTAATATTGCCATTTTAAAAATATATATATATTTATATATATGTTTATTAATCTAAATTATTTAACTATTTAGTTTTGATATTAATTGGTTTATGAAATCGAATATCGAGATTTGGTTGAATCGATCGAAGTAGGATTTGAGGCATGTTAGTATTAGAAATAGAGATGAGTTGGATGCGTAGTGATGTATGGAGGCTTTAGATAAGGTTCCCGTACTAGTTACCCGTCCTAATTAGAAATGCTTGTTGTTATTGAAGGTGTGAGATAAGGAAGACAGCTCAATCTGCTCAATTTACGAGAACACATCTAGTTCATTAAAGCCTAACACCAGGTGGAAACTATTTCAGTATAAAAATAAAAATGTGATTTTATTTTCAAAACGTGTGAAAATAACTTGTTTTAAACTGATTGCTATGCAAAGTTTTGTGCTATTATATCTGTCCTCTGATTGTCCGCTAACAACAGAGAGTTATTGTTGGGAAATCTGTCTAAGGTTTCCTTTCCCAGTAGCTTACTTGTTTAGATTATAGTTTTGGTGGATCAAATCCTAAGTCCTACCAGCGTCAGTTGTCTCTACATAGTCCTAGTCTCAAATGTAAAGTCCTGTTTAGGCTTTTGAGTTGTAAGTCGCAGCTGATCAAGACTCATGCTGACACTGTTCACCAGCATGAGAAGCGCTTACCACTGACTACTGTTCACCAGTTGGGAAGGGTTTCATCAGCAGGCGGCTGACAAACCTTACCAGGAGAATACGTGTTCTTACACTATTCACCAGCGGTGATTTCACCAGTCATGGGAGATTCCGAAAAGAATTAACATCCAGACTTTTGGTAGACTTTGATTATGCCAGGGCAAGTCACCAGCAGAGACTGCCAGCACAAGATCACCAGAATGATCTACCAGTCAGATGTTACCAGCAGAATTCCAGATTCTCTCTCCCAGCGCAGTAGAGACAAGAAGAAGATTCTCTGAGGAATCGACTGACAAAGGATGACTTTAAGGAAGGATAACTTAAAGTCTATCAGTCACAAGACGCCAGTCTTATTCCTCGGACTGACAGAGAGAGCCGTTCTGACACAAAGAGATCTGTGTCAGATAAAGTGGTCTTAGGTATGGCTCTTTTCCGAAAAGCATACCTGCCGCCGTCAGAAGGACATCCGAGGTCTGACACCTTTCCGGATGCGTCCAAACGGCTAGAAAGTTTGAATCGGTTCCTGCGGCTATAAATACGTCGCAACCACCAACATTCAAACATTAGAAGCTCGGTTGTTACATTGAATGATTCTACTCATCTGCTCAACCACCGAAAGAACTGAAATTATTGCAAAGACGCATAAAGTACTTTCGAGGCTTTTCATAAAGCTTTCCGTGTGTTGATTTATCAAACACGAGACTTCAAGCTTTAAGCTTGTAAGTTAAAGATCTCACTTGGTGTTCTTTCTCCTTCGAGAGAGTTCACAGCAGCTCCTGTGCTTACCAGCACTTGAGTTATTACGGGCATTCTGCCGTAGAGACTGTTACGTTCTTGGGAGAACTAAAACACCCAGCTAGCTGTGGAGGTTGAAGTGACGTGCTCGCACTCCATTAGCTGTGAAGAGTTGAAGAAGGATCCAGGACCGGGAGCGGTTGATCTAGTGAACTGGTGGACGAGGCATTCACCAGCTAGAGATAGATCGTAGGAGACCTGTACCTGATTACTCTTAGTGGAATTTCCAGTGCTTCGACTGGAGAGTGGACGTAGATCGATTGATCGAACCACTATAAAATCCTTTGTTATTTATCAGCTTTCTGCATTTCATTCATATTTTAAACCCAGCACTCAAGTACTGGAGTATATCCTGAAACTGATAAATAACTGTGCAAACAAGGCTAAAATATTCTAAGTATTAATTCACCAGCTGACCAGTTGTCAGCTGCGTACTGAGTAATCAGCACCAGCTGACCAGTTGCCAGTTGTCAGCTGCTTGTAAGTAGCGTGCAAGAAAACACTTTATATTATTTCCGCTGCGTAACGTTTATACTCTGAAAAACTGGGACCAACAAGTGGTATCAGGCGCGGTCGGTCTTTCTAGACTGGTCGTACACTGAGTCGCTTAGGACCGAGATCCAAGTTTCCTTGCACTCCACTTTGTCTGTCTGTTGTTTAGCTCAGGTACACAAGATGAATATCCCAAAGCTGCTCAACTACAATCCGGACAAGCATGATATATGGCAAAAGAGGTCGTTCATTCAGCTGAAAAGCGTCCATCCGGAGATGAAAGACGTGCTGGAGAAAGGGCCGATCGAGATCACCAAGACACAACACCAGCTAGGAGATCGCCCAGCTGCTGAGATCCCAAAGCCCCCAGAAGAATGGAACGCTGAAGACAGGAGGCGGAATCAGCTGGACTCCATTGCTCTCGAGATGATCTTATCATCTCTTCCAGAACCGCTGATGGAGGAAGCCCTCCAATTTGACAGCACCAAGGAAGTCTGGGACTACCTTGATAGTCTCTGTACTGAGACAGATCAGATGAAGCGCAACAAGTTGCAAGTTGCGGTGGACAAGTACGAGTCATTCCAGATGCTGACTGGTGAAACCATCAAGGAGATGGAAGCTAGATTCAATACTATAGTCAGCGAGCTGAAGTCCTTGGACAAGGAGTACTCGAATGCAGAGCTCAATGCAAAGATCCTGTCAAAGATGCCCAAGGAGGACTGGTTTGTGAAGACTACATCTCTGAAGGAGAAGGATCTATCCAAGATGACTCCCAAGGAGCTATTTGCTCAGCTCCAGGCACATGAGTGGGATATCCAAATGGTGAACAAAAATGAAGCCATTCGGACCGTTGGATCTCCCAGCATCAAAACACAAGACGAAGCCTACTTCGTCAAGAGGGATTTCAAGTGGAAGCACAAGAAGCCTTTCCACACTGACAGACCTGCTGGGCCGCACAACCCGCAGAAAGAGATCCCATCCCCGTCAGGATCTAACTCAAAAGGCAGCGAGAGCTCTATCGCAGATCTTGAGCAACAAATGAAGAGACTGGTTGTTCTTCTGGAGAAAGCCAAGTCGAAACAGGGAGTATCTCTTAGCTCAACTGATGGAAAATTCGTCAAGAGAGCTCCCCGCACGTGTTATCAGTGCCAATCCCCTGATCATCTTAAATTTGAATGTCCACAGGTGGATAAAGATGAGCGGGAAAGGCTGAAGAAGCTCTTTGAAGAGCGTGCATCCAAGGCCGTTGCTAAGGCCATGCTGACAAGGACAGAGGTTCCTGATATACCTGACCATGATGATGGAGAATATGAGTCAGATGAAGAGTCAGAAGAGGAAGCGCTACTGGCGCTGATGGTAGCTTTTGGAGAGGAAGCACATGAAGAATGTGCTGACAGTGAGGAGGAACAAGCACTTGCTGCTGACGACCAGGTACAATCTGTTCCCTCATTGCACATCATGTCTCCATGCATCCTAGACGATGCTGAGTCGCATTGCTCCGACTCAGAAGCTGTCACTATAGACATTCTTCAACAAGAATTTTTGAAATTTTATGAAATAAAGAATATCTTGGCTAGCGAAAACACCTCGCTAAAAAATCAGATTTCTGTTTTGACCAATGAGATTGAAAAATCGAGGTCAATCGGTGAAGAGCTAGCCACTCTGAAAAAGACTCACTTTGAATTGCTTCAAAATTTTCAAATTGCAAAAACTGAGCGAGATAATTTTCACAACATCGTTCTGGAGCAAGAAAATAAAATAAATTTTTTGAATAAAGGCTCCAAGGATTTGGAAAAGGCTCTAAGTCATTGGAGAAAGCCGACTGATAAGTTCGGGTTGGGATTTATAAAGGATTTGAGCATAAACCAACCCGAACTCACAGCTCATAAGGGTAAGGGCAAACTGGTAAATGCATCAGCACCAGCTGGTAATACCAGTCAGTCCCGTATGGCTGATCAGCACAGGAATAATAAGACCAGATACATAGGTGAGTCATCACGAGAAAATCCTCAACTGGCAAAATCCTCTGCTGACAGGACGCCAGCACACCCTAAGACGCAGACTAAGCCGAATAATTCTAAGGCAATGAAGTCAGCGTCAGCTACCAGTGGAATCCGACAGCCAGCATCAGCTGTCAAGGGAATTCACACACAACCTCGTCAGTATGCCAATCACCAGCATACTTACAAGGGATCCAAATCTCAGAGTAACTCTGAGAGAAGGATAATACCTGATAGGAGGAATACCTATCAGAGGTCTGAGCCCAATCACAAGTTTTCTAAAAGGGCAGTGAAGGCTAGCCATGGTGGTCCACACTTCCAGAGACCACGAAGGCAACACACACAACCGGAAAAATATTTCCGAAGCTCTCAGCGGAAGCGTACTTCCAAAGGAGATACACACACAACCACACCTTCCCAAACCAAACGCACTCATTACTTCAAAAAGAAGGGAAAGGTTATTAATGATGTCAGCAAGGGTAAAACCGAGCTGAAAATCACTCAAGTCTGGATTCCGAAAAGAATTATCCAGCGATCTAACCCTGCAGGACCCGCAGATGATCGGGGACCTAAATGAATTCCATTTCTTTCTTGCAGGAACTAGGTCATGCAACACAGCTTCAGAGGTCGAGCGAGTGGATCATTGATAGTGGTTGCTCGGCTCATATGACTGGTGAAGAATTCTTGTTCTCAGAACTCACCAAGGTCAAGGGACCTCCAGTCATATTTGGTGATAACTCCAAGGGCAGAGTTATCAGCAAGGGCTGCATCGAGAAGGACGATGTCAGAATCAGAAATGTATCCCTTGTTACCTCTCTCAAGCACAACCTCCTGAGTATCAGTCAGCTGTGCGATAGTGGCTACACAGTTCACTTTGAGAAATCAGAGTGCCAGATCAAGGATGAGAAGACTGGCGAGATCAAGCTGAGAGGTATTCGGAACGGAGGACTTTATACTGTCGACTGGCAGAGTGGGAAGCCAGATTCATGCTTCGTGGCCACCAGTTCTATGGAAACTAACTGGCTGTGGCACAAAAGGTTGAGTCATTTGAATTTCAGAACTATCAACTACCTGGCCAAGCATGATCTTGTGGAAGGACTTCCCAAGGGAGGATTCAAGAAGGAAGGAATTTGCAAAGCATGACAGCAGGGCAAGCAAACTAAGAAGTCCTTCAAGAACCAGTCGCCAGTCTGCCCCAGTACCAGTCGGGTACTCGAGTTGCTACATATGGACCTCTTTGGACCAGTAGCACCTCAAACCATTGGAGGAAGACGTTATTCGCTGGTGGTAGTCGATGACTACTCGCGCTATACATGGGTAAAGCTTCTCAGAACCAAGGATGAAGTGAAAATCATTCTTCCAGATTTGATTGTCAAAGCACAGAAACAGAGAAAAGCTACGGTAAAGCGGATACGGTCAGACAATGGGACGGAATTCTGCAACAGTCTGCTGATGGATTTTTGCGTGGAAGCCGGCATTAAACATGAAAGATCTGCACCAAGGCAACCGCAGCAGAATGGACTGGTGGAACGTAGGAACAGGACGCTGAAAGAAGCGGTCCGGTCCATGCTGGCAGAATCCGGCTTAGGACAGAGTTTTTGGGGAGAAGCGTTGGTGATGGCTTGCTATACTCAGAATAGAAGCGAGATCAACGACAGACTCAAGAAAACTCCCTACGAAGTTTATTTTGGTCGTAAGCCCTCTCTAGATCATCTTCGTGCTTTCGGTTCACCATGTTATGTCCATAATAATGGTAAGTCGAAGTTAAATGCTTTTTCGCCTAAAGCTGATGAGGGTGTCCTTGTTGGATATGGACATCCCTCTCACAAGGGCTATAGAGTATTTAACAAGACCACCAAACTTGTGGAAATAACATGCAATGTTGTTTTTGATGAAGCTACTTTAGTGCGCAGGACATTACGACAATTGGCTGAAGATGTTCCTGAGGTCAATGATGTCGTTGATCAGTTGGGCAGGAATTCTTCCAATGCTCAACCAACTGGTTTGACTAGACCTATGACTGGATCATCTTCACAACCAGTATCCTCGGTTGCCCATCAGCAATCCGGGAGGGTCGGTGATGCAATTGACCTTGCTGAGACCTTACACTCAATCTCCTTGAGTGGAACTGGCAATAATCCAGAGGGAACTCCGTCTGGAATTTTCGAACCAGAAATAGCTGATGAACCAGCTGGAGTGGATGCACCAGCTGACGGTGCAATTATCGCCGAAGGATCAGGAGATCAGTCAGAGAGTGAAGCTGACGAAGAGTTTGTTCCGACTGGTGAAGGTCAACCACCAGTTGCAATTGCTGCTCCGACTGGTGAAGTTCAGGAAGCACCAGTCATAAGGACAGAAGAACCATCGCCAGCAGATTCTCATCTTCCCAAATGGCTGAGAAATCACCCATCCGATGCTATTCTCGGTGATCCAGAAGGTTCTGTTCAGACTCGTCACGGCAGTGCGCTCCTGACTTGCTTTATTTCTCAAATGGAACCTACTTCCATAGGAGTTGCGCTAGAATCTGCCGATTGGATTAATGCCATGCAAGAAGAACTTGCGGAATTCACTCGCAACAATGTTTGGGACTTGGTAGAGAGACCATCACATCAGTCAGTGATTGGCACCAAGTGGGTTTTCAAGAACAAGCGAGATGAGAATGGCATTGTAATCAGAAACAAAGCTCGTTTAGTCACCAAAGGTTACAAGCAAAGTGAAGGCATCGACTTCGACGAGACCTTCGCACCAGTTGCAAGAATGGAGGCGATACGGCTGTTCCTTGCGTATGCAGCGTATCATGGGTTCACAGTATTCCAAATGGACGTGAAGAGCGCCTTCTTGAATGGCGAGCTAAAGGAGGAAGTATATGTCGAACAACCTCCAGGCTTTGAAATAGGCACCAAAGTGTACAAGCTGAGAAAGGCCCTGTATGGATTGAAACAGGCGCCCAGGGCTTGGTACGAGACGCTATCACAGTTCCTAATCAGTAATGGATTTCGGAAAGGGAAGATCGACAGAACTCTCTTCATCATCAAGGATGCTGATGATATGCTAATGGTGCAGATATATGTCGATGACATTATATTCGGGTCAAAGAATATGTCTCTCTGTGAGAAGTTTTCTCAACTGATGCAGAACTCATTCCAGATGAGTATGATGGGCAAATTAACATACTTCCTAGGACTCCAGGTCCAGCAGTCAGCTGATGGGATTTTCATTAATCAGCGGAAGTATGCCAAGGACCTAATTCAGAAATATTGCCCAGAGAAGACTAAGGCTCTCAGAATACCGATGAGCACCAGTTGCCAGATCTTTCTTGATGAAGAAGGAGAATCGGTTGATCCTTCCAGCTACAGAGGTATTATTGGATCACTTCTCTATCTGACAGCCAGCAGACCCGACATTTCATACTCAGTCGGAGTGTGTGCCAGATTTCAAGCCAATCCAAAGAAGTCACACATGGAAGCTGCTAGGAGAATAGTGAAATATCTCAAAGGAACTGAATCACTTGGCTTATGGTACCCCAGGAATGATGAGCTTACACTCATTGGGTATTCAGATTCAGATTTTGCTGGATGCCGTATAGATAGAAAAAGTACCAGTGGTACGTGTCAGTTTCTAGGACACAAGCTAATCAGCTGGTTTAGCAAGAAGCAACACTCAGTTGCTACATCTACTACTGAGGCTGAATATGTTGCCGCTGCCAGTTGCTGTGCTCAAATTCTTTGGATCAAGCAACAACTGGAAGACTATGAAGTGGACACTGGGTGTGTACCCATCTTTTGCGACAACAGCAGCGCTATGTGCATAACGAAGAATCCGGTTCATCACTCTAGGACTAAGCACATAGATATCCGACATCACTTCATACGTGATCATGTCGAGAAGAAGGATATCAGCGTAGAGTACATTAGAACTGAAGATCAACTGGCTGATATTTTCACCAAACCTTTGCCAGAAGCAAGATTCAAGGAGTTGTGCATCAAACTCGGTCTTATGGAGATTGATGCGAGCTCTAGTGTTGAGGAAGAATGAGTCCCAGCTCTCATTCCGTTCTTGTTTTTCTGAAGGATGCTGATTAAGACTAAGTCCAAGCTCTTAGTCTTCATATTTTCTTTAGTGTTGGCTCAAAACCACAGGTGGTATCTACTGGCAGAACTTATTCCATAAACAACGAAGGAAATGAGTCCCAGCTCTCATTTCGAATTTGCCAGCAGTCATGAACCATCAATCATAGTAAAATTGGGTCCCAGCTCCCAATTCCAAGCAATGATGAAGAAGTGAAGAGAAGATTATGCGGAATGAATTGAGTCCAAGCTCTCAACTCTTTCAATCTTACAAGTTGTCAGCAAACAACTGGTGATATATCAACGACTGGTGAAAATTGAGTCCGAGCTCTCAATTTGTCCAAGTACACGGGAACCAGTTGTGAGTATCAGTTGTCAACTGGTAAGAAGGCCATACTGGCAGGGGGAAGTATGCGACTGGCGTATACTACTGATGACCAGGTATACTACTGATGACCAGTTGAGTCTCAGCTCTCAACTGACGTTCTCTTGAAGTCCAAGAGTCGTGCCAGCTGTCGCAGAAGTGGCGGGAAAGGTTTAAGATTGGTCTTGCGTGTGCAAATCTTTGAATTTAATGCGGCATTTAATGCCACATTTAATGCGCACAGTGACTGCGCAGTCAAAAGCACTCTCGCGACCAATCAGCGTGTGCCATGTCAGCTACACGTACCATCCCACGTCAGCACGACCACGCACGTCGCTACAGGGAATCGTGCCAGCTGATGACCGTCGATTCTCACTTTTGACGAATTAATCTCGTCCATCCATCCCAGCATGGCACCAGTATAAATAGCGTTCATTCATGATCGGGAAAAATCTTATCATTCCTTCATATTTTTCGAACATATTTTCCGTTCATCTTCCTTAAGATTTCCGAACACTTATTCCCTGATATCATGGCATCTTCATCCAACCCCGCTGCTGATAAATCATCTTCTTCTACTGAGTCCTTAGACTTACCATTAGCCGAAGCACATATGCCAACCTTCACTGGCATTGTCAAAGAAGAAGACATAGATTATACCTATCCATTCAGCAAGCTCGTTTCGCTGAATAAAGCAGCCACCCGACATCGCCTCTCTCACGCACAGATTCGCACAGCCCAAGTTCAGAAAGAGAAGATTCTGAACGACAAGTTGGCCGAGAAGCACCACGGCCCGGAGCTGATGGACATGATCGACCATGAGCAGCTCCGACCATACTTGACGCAACCCCCAGGAACTTCCACCCACACATGGTCGCCGAGTTCTATGCTCGCGCGGTGATAGCTGACGACAGGAAATCCTTCACCACGTCGGTGTTCGGACACCTGATCACTATCGACGTAGAGTACCTAGTCAACCTCTTTGGGCTGAGGAGTACTGGTGAGGAGGTGGCGACGTATTTCAAGGACGATACGGTGGAGTTCAGGCGGAGGTGGACTGAATGGAAGAAGGAGGGGGTGACTGTCTTCAAAACTGGCATGAAGAAGTCAGAGATGGAAGATTACTGTCAGATGGTGTGCGACATTGTTGTGCGCATGCTCCAGTGTGAGGTCGGCTCCTATGCCGAACTAAGCCTGAAGAAATTCTCCGTCATGTGCGCGCTGGAGGACGGCATATATGGCAACTGGGCCGAATTCATCTTCGGTCGGTTGTTGGAGAATGTGGAGAAGAACTGCACAGTCAAAACTGACGGCAGGTTCCTCCATGCAGTGTCTTTTGGCCTGCGAATCAGCCATATTCTGGAGATGGAGATGGGAGACCGGATCGACCGAGGGGAGCAACTGGTCGGGTCCGACTTTATCCCAGTCACCAAGGTCAAACTTCCTGGCCCAGACTACAAGAAGCCACGCCGGCTGAAGGGGAAGAAGGCTGTGGACCCCGATGAGTCTGTTTCTGAAGAAGATGCAGAACAGACAGGGGAGGAAGTACCAGCGGTGGCTCTCCCACTGCCAGCTGCGGCCAAGGATGAGCTGAAAAGGAAGCTAGAGGTTGAATCCTTATTCGTCTCTATGGAAGATGCAGTGGCTAAGGCAACCGGTATACATCCTCGGGCATCAGCACAAGTGCCAGCACCCAGGCCCCCTTCAACAAAGAAACCAAAGACCCACCAGCGCCAGCAGCCCCAGCCAGCTGCTGCCTATGACTCTGCGTCAGGGAAGATCTCAATTCCAGTCAAGAAGTCCATCTTGGGACTGACTAAGGAGGAGACCATCGAGAAGATGACCCGAAAGAGGAAGAGGGTCCAGACGAGAGCTCAGAAGCTGGTGGAGCAAGCCAAGAAGGAGCAAAATGCTTCTCTTGTGAGGAAGAAGCAGGCTCAGGCAAGGCTGAAGGCCTTGGCAGACCAGCGAAAAAGGGAGGCTGAGCTGGCAGCCCGCGATGAAGCCTTCGCAAAGATAAAGGCTGAGCATGATTCTCGACGTCAGGCGCAACTGGCGGAGCAAGTGCATCAGGTGGCGAAGGGAAAATGGGGAGTTGCCCAAACTTCAAGTGACATGCCACCAGCACCAGCTCCAGGCCAGATCCTCTCTGAAGAATCCTTCACGCGCCTGATGGTCATGGGAGCTGAGGAGGACGTACTATCTCTAGTAGATATGTACCAGCCTGAGGAGGATGTGCCTCAAATCCCTCCACCCGCGCAAGGGGGTGGTGGAGGTGAATCTGAAGACCCACTGGCCGCGCAAGGGGGTGCCAGTGGAGGAGTTGTTGAGCGGGCGACCACCCCGAAAAAACTGGCGAGTTTCTCTGATGATGAAGAGATGCTAAGGGATGAGGAATCAGCTGCCCTAGCTGAGAAAGAAAAAGCTGAAATGACGACTACTGGTGAGGAGCCAGCTGCTCCAGCTGAGGAGGTTCTAGTCATTCCCGACGAGGAATCCGCACCAGTAGTACACCATTCCAGGGTGCAGCGGATGGAGCCAAGGGATCTTTTCCCAAATTTTGAGGCTGAGGCTCGTCCAGCTGACAGTCGTCCACACCCTTCGGAAGCTTCTACATCTTCTGGGCGACCAGCAGCATCCTCCCCAGCGTTAGCACGACATGTGCGAAATGAAAGGAGACCATACATGCTCTGTATCCATGAGCACCAGCTGATAGATGAAGATACCTTCCGATCGTGAGTGACAGGGGTACACCGGTGGGAGCACCGCGGGGACATGGCGTTTCAAAATTCACGAGTGCCTGAGCCTTCAGCATTCAACATTATCCCCATCAGCGGACTCCCTCACCAGTCAGTCTACGCTTCCAGGATCTTCGACTGGTGTCTGCCCCTGCACCCGATGGAGTATTACAACTACTCACTCTATGAGTATGCCGACACCATCACAGCGGAAGTGGAGAGCGCTGTGGATGAGGAGATGATAACCAGGTACAGAGACCTGTGGCGAATGAATGCGGAACTGCTTCTGGAGTTCCAGAGGTGGAGGATATTCGACTGGTGCCAACGCCAGTTGACAGTGGAGAAGCGTGCCGTACTGTATGCCAGGCTCGGGCTTGGATACTGGAGATCTGAGGAGGCCTGGGCAAATACATTCATGGATACTGATCCTGAAAGCCACCAGCAGCTGTCGAACAGGCGAATCAGGCGCCGATTGAGGAAGATTGCAGAATACCAACAGCTGACTGGAACCTCCGGCATCCCTATCCCAAAATGGTTAAGTTGCCATTTCTCCAGTTCCAGAGCACCAGCAGAGGATATCAGCTCATATACGCTCTCCGCCGCATCAGAGTAATTGTCACTCTCCCCCGGATCCCTCCATATTTTGCTATTCTTTTTTATATGGCTGCCAGCGCTCTGCTGGTAGACCACTTAGTGGAGGAGGATCCTTCACGTAGTTGGTGGCTGACCACTGCCGTCCCATCTGTTCCTATGGTTTTGGGCGACCTTGTCCCTTATCATGAGGACTGGCAGCTGGTGGATTTCACAGCCCCACCTGTTTTTGTACAAGGCCCGCCAGCACCAGCCGAGGTGCTCGCGGAGGAGCCAGCAGCAGCTGACGTGCCCGCGGAGGAGCCCGCCCCAGTGCAGGTACCAGCTGCGTCTGCACCAGAGATGGCTGATACCGCACCTGATGTGCCTTCCACTTCCATGGAAGTATCAGCGCAGCCACTCTCAGAAATTCATCCTCCTGCGCAACTTCTTGCTTACATCGACGCCAGGATGGATCAACGCTTCGCCACTTTCCAAGCCGATGTAGCGCAGCAAATGGAGTCCGTCACCGCCGGTGTTGCCACCTTTTTGGCGCGGATCCAAGAGGGGGAAAGGGCGCGAGCACTGGCTGAAGAAGAGAGAGCCAGAATTGTTGAGGAGGAGAGACGCCTTGCAGCTGAAGAAAGGCGAATTGCTGCTGAAGAGAGGCGGAAGAGAGATCAAGAAATGGCCGAACTTACTGCGATCCTGAGGTCCATCACCAATGCTCGGACTCAGTCACCAGGATCATCTTCCAAGCCATAGTCTAGTCTCTTTATGCTTTTGTAAGTAAATCTGTTAGACTAGTCAGTTATCATTCATTGTACATGTAATTGCTAAATCTCTAATGGAATGTTAACTGACAAGTTGATGACAATCTCTTATTGTCCAACAATTGTCTAAGTTTTTACTTACCAGCTGAATTTACACATCCAGTGTAATCAGCACCAGCACTCATCCTGCATGTTAAATTTATTTACATGCTTATTTGCTCTGATCTTAATTTCCATATTTTTAAACGAGCAATATCTTTCCTAGGTTGAGGGGGAAGATTTCTTTTAGTTAGAGCTGATGTTGAGGAAGTAATTTCATGGGTTTAGATCTGATAGGTTTCACTTGTAAAACCCTGAAATCCTTGTAACTTTCCTCATCAGCTGAGTGCTCGCTGGTTAGGCTTTGATCGCACCAAAAAGGGGGAAATTGTTGGGAAATCTGTCTAAGGTTTCCTTTCCCAGTAGCTTACTTG